>VDFB02052263.1:55992-68788 GCA_007258455.2 Sequoia sempervirens
TCTTCAATAAGTGACATCATAAACAACCTCATATGCAAATCTTCATGTGGCATACCTATGTCTTGAATGAACACATTGAAACTCAGATGTTCTTCAGCAGTGACTGCATTGCTCCCTGTAAACTTGGGAACTAGACCTCTCTAGCTGCTATCCATAGGGTAAAGGCATAGATGGAACCCTACCAAATCAAACTACCTGATCATTACTACATATTGGTGAGGGGGAGGGATAGGTGGATATTGATACTGATGCATAGAATTATTGTATTGTGCATTATGCTAAGGTATGTGATGCTGACCAAGAGTTGGATGTACATTTGTATGCTGAGTGGGAATATGAGGTGGATGAATTGGCTTGGTGCAGGAGCACCTGCCAAGGTGCCAATGTGCAAGCATATTTTTGATGTCTTGTTTTAAAATCCTTTCATTTTGTTGTGTAAGGTCTCAAATACCTTTTAGTTTGTGTTTGGGGACCTTTTTGGTTCTAGGTTAGAAGTTGAATAAATTGGAATTCATTTGTGTGGTTATTTCCTAAGTTTTAGCAAGAGTTGGAAAACACACTGTGTTTTCAAACAGCATGGTTTTTGCCATTCTTGGGCTCGGGGAAATTAACCTAACTAATTCCTTGCATTTTAAAAGAGAACTCTCGACTCTAGAAGGGGTTGGATGTTTTTTTTTGAGTTGGCAGTTTTAAGAGAATGTGAATAGAACAGTGATTTTGGTGAATAAAATATAGTTTTTTATTTTGTTTTCTGGAAACAGCGATTAAATGAACTGAGTTAGGCATTTGGTTATCTGATTCAGCATGTAGGGAAGACATTCTAATCATTCTTGTGGCTGTATAGTCAATTATTTCATCGCTATTCCCTATTCTTGTATATATTGTGTTTTCTTGCTTATTTGTTTTTGACTGTAAATCTGTTCAAAATGGGGTCTTAGGCCACTTTCCTCCTGTGCCAGCAAGCATGGACTCATTGGAAATGTGGCCAAGTTCCTTACCTATACATAGGTTAGCATAAGGAAGCATTAGAGGTGATAAGAGCATGCTTAAATGACTTTTCCTAAGCGAGCTAGTGATGCCTAGTTTGGAAAAGAAAGTTGAAAATAGACCCTAACGTTATAGGGGTGCTAGTATTTGTGAAGACTGAGTTATGTGGCATTTGCAGGAAGCCTTGTGAAGGTTCTTGAAGGAGGAAAGAGTCTTTATCAAGACATTTGTGGCTGAAGAACCAGAACAGTCCAAGAAAAGAAGCAAAGAAAGCCCTAGTTCTTGCAAGAATAGGGTACACCTATGTACGGACAGCAAGAGAGTCCAAGACCAAGAAAATTAGTTAGAGCTCGAGATTTGAGTTAAGGTGTCAAAAGCACGTTTGTCTTGAATAGTTGAAGGAGAGAAGTTGTTAGCACTTTTCTTGTTTAAGGAGGCCTAATCCTAGTAGCCCTTCTAAAACCCTAACCTAGGGTATGGTGGCAGCGATTGAAGAAAGGAGTTTTGGGCTTGGGAAAGAACCTGTCCTTGACCATTTTGAAGCCAAGAAAACCTATGCATACCCCTACAAGCAAGTTAGGAGGATTTAGATATTCTCTAGTCTTTAAAAGGCTTAAGGGCTAGATGGAGAATGTGTGGAAAAGCACCAAGAACTGCTTGGTAGCAGCAAATTAGTGATGATAGCAGGGTTGGCAATGAACCAGGGGTACCTAAGCTAGCAGGGAACCTATAGGTTGAATGGTGGATGAAGTGACACCTTAGGAGTTCTCAAGTCAAGGACTCAAAGCATTAAGATTGTGATTTTCTCAATCCAACCTTGTTTCCTATCATGGCTACTTGTGATGATTTCCTGTTTGATGATGAGGAGATACAGGTGGACCAAAAGGCCCTACACCATGATTTCCCTGCTTATGAGGTAGCACATACTTTGGGGGGCGATCAAATTTTTGAGCAATGTTTTGATTTTTTGCAATTCAAATTCTTTCATTGCTTGTATCATCCTGGCCTTTTCCTATTCTTCTCTCTCCTTCTGAGATTCAAACTGTGCCTTGAATTCCTCATAAGTCAAAGACTCATAATCAGTTTGAGAAATCACATTATCATTAATCTAGTTTTGATCATTTTCCATCTTCTGATCATATTCATGCTGAATTCTGATTCATTCAGGTTCAAGTCTAGCTTCAAACTTAGCCTGCTTCCTAGCTTCAAACTCAACCTGTTTCTAAGGATCGAGAGAAGAGAAAGGATTTCTTTGATCTTCAGGGGTACAAAGTTTTGCACTTGAATCATCTCTCCATGTATCATAGCAATTATATGTTTCACAATGTGCTCTTGGTGTTTTGCCTTTTTCTGTTATGCACATGTCCTCATTGATTCTCTTTCCTTTATCAACTCAGTCATCTTTGTGTGTCCACTTACTGCTGCCAACAGGGGCTCCAGTATGACCTCCCCTGTACTGAGATCTTCTTCCATTCATGATGAACAACTGTAAAATTTCTATCAGAGTCGCCACTCACTTTTATCAAAAATGAGAAAATACTTGATGTTTCTTATTCCCAGCAGAGTCTGTATATAGTTCCTGACTCTATGATTAAGGCCTTAATTTTGAATGTATTCCCCAGCAGAGTCACCAATTTGTTAGCTCTCAAAAACATAGGCTGAATGCCCCAAGAGGCTGCCAATCCCTTGATACGCTTTAGGGTAAGAGACAAGGTCAAATGAAATCAAGATAAGCAACACTCTCTAGAGGAAACTCAAATTATCTAGCATACATTCTATTTACAACTTGTATAAACATGCAACATTGTAACTACTAAGCTCTGCTTGAATAATCCAAATGAATCTCTCTGATTACTATGATCAACTAAAAGGATTTAATCTTTGCTTGAAAGAACCAATCAATTAACCACACAGGTATAGAAAATGTGCACTAATGAATTGAATATAAACTTGTTACATCAATTTAAACAACCAGAAAGAATCCATATTGGAGACAACTTAGCAATATTTTCATTAAATTCAATAGGTAATCAACACCAAAATGTACAGCAACATCAATTGACTTTCATAAATACCTTCAACTTGAAAACATGCATCATAGTATCTGATCTGATAAATCTATTGTACTATATTGATTAGAATTTCCTATTGTATATCGAATATCTAATAGATTATATCTTTTACAATTACAAAAAATGCCTATTTATACACTAGCATGAGAAAAAAAATCAAAATGAAAGAACATGTCGGCCCCCCATAGAAATCAGGCTCCAATCAAGTCGGCCTGCAATGGTCATCCAAGCAGATACATGTCAGCCTTAGTGTTTGAAATTTTGTTATTCATTAGTGAGCAGTCAGCGAGACAAGACTATAGCTATGCTGAAGGCAATTCACTCGTTAATCACTTCTTATCCCGTGTTCCCCTGTTCTTTGTGCTATTCGCCTTCACCGAGACATTTTGGCTTTCTCACCGACAGAGACCTCATCGTGCTATCGGTGATACATAATGTTGTTGGGGAAACCTCATGTAGAGTGCTCTTGTTTCACCGAAAGTTACACTAACCTAGCCCTTTGTTTGCCAAGAGAAAATAGATCTCACACCGAAGGCCATCTGAAAGAACCCTTATGCTCTGTCAGTAAGACATGTTCACATCGCTATGACCCATCAGCAAAGACTTATGTTTGGCCAAAGAAGAGACACATATGAAGTGTCGACGAGACCGAAGGTCACTCACCGAGACCTCAAATCGATAGTCCAACCTACACCGATATGCACCCTCCCGCCACCAGTCAGCAACACAATGCGTAATCACTATGACATACTCTGAAAACACCATAGTCTCACTAAAACGCCTATTCAAAGAAATTCCATGTGTAAGGTCGGTGAGACCGAAGGTCATTTTCCAAGACATTTCATTGATAGCCATGACTCCCCCTGATACGCATCCATCAGTTGCCAGTCGTCAAGACAATTAGAAATCGCTAAGACCTCAGCCCGACAACCAAACTCATGCGAATATGCTCATCCTTAGTCGCCAAAATAGCACGAATGTCATGCCGATAGCCACCCACAGGAAAAAGCTAGTCGCTGTAACAAAGAAAAGGTCTTTCTGAAACATCTATAACAAACAAATGTTAACTCACAAGAAACATGGGTCAGGGAGATAGTAAACGACCTATGCTGATGGACTCAGCAAGATGGAAAATGCACAACCCGATGGGTTCCATATGGAAATATGGGAAAAATGTAGAAGAAAAATGCATATGGTAGGACCAAATCAGGAAATTTATGAGTGAAAGCATATGTAAAGCATCAGATTTTTACAGTCCCAATAGGGTATGCGGAGTCAAGAGAAATCTAAAAAAAGTACTTCATTCTAGAAAACATTCAAGTTGTTCAGCATATGATTTAGTTTATAGCTTGTATAAACATGCAAGGTTATGATTACCGAGTTCTTATTGATCCAACTGACATTCCCTAATTACTATGATCAACTTAAAGGATTTAATCTTTACTAGAAAGAACCAATCAATTGATCATACAGATGTAGCAAATGTGCATTGAAAAACTGGATATAAACTTGTTACACCAATTTAAATAACTAGAAAACACCATATTGGAGACAACTTCAATAATGCTTTCAACGAGCACCATAAACAATTGATACCAGAAACAACTGCACCATATAAAAAAATTTCAATTGATATCTGCATCATTTTAAACATGCAACATAGTCTCATATTTGTGAAAAACTATGTTCCACTGTATCCTGCTATCTATTTATGTCTATTGTTATCTAATCTCTCTAATTTTGTCCTCATTTACAATCGAAAATGAACATTTATATTTTTGCAACTAAAGAGACACATCATTTTGCATTCCATGTCAGCGGGAAACTATATTTGAACTTTTGTTAACATTTGTTGAAGACTCGCCAAGAAACTCTGTAGTCATACCGATCCTCAACCTTACACCGACAGTCATCCTGTGCATCGTTGTGAAGTCATGTCATCTTACTGATACTTTGAGTCTCACCAACGAATGTCCATTCATCCCATGTGCTTCACTGTGACCTCTATTGTTGGGGAGACATCCCACAGATCATATTATATCCTACTAAGATGTGCTCTTTAGTGTACTTTCTAGTTGCTAAGACTATTCTGAGTCAGGAAGAGGTTTCATAAAACACCCTGTGTCATACCGAAATACCCCGTGGTACATTCATGTCCCTGAAACATGATCACTCTCTCACCGATGAAGCTGATCTTACCGATGAAATAAATTTCATCAACAAGACTATGACTCTTCAAAAAGACTCATACTGATGCCAAATGTCTCACTAAACCTGTTCCTCTAGATTACTCTATTTGGTGAGACTCTCCCCAAAGTATTCTATCGGTGTGACTTATAGGTTGGCAGGACTACATGACTTCCTCCTGACAATTCTTTGATATAATCCCTCTGTTGTGTCAGTAAGGTCAAACGTCTTCGGTAAGACCTTACCCCGATGCACTTTAGTCTTACTGATATGCATATCCTTATCAGTGTGAGACATGGGTCGCTATGACAATATCATTCTTACACCGATGGAACAAAATGTTAGCATGACAAAACGGGTCGGCGAGACTATATAACCTTACCCTGACAACCTTTGATAGGATTCCCTTGTGCATGTCGGTGAGACCGAAGGTATTCGCTGAGACCTCATTCTGAATACCCCTTTGTTTGGGCAAAGTGCTTAGTCATTCCACACTAGTCGACGAGACACAAAGAATGCGCTATGACTTCACTCTGACAATGAATATCCTGCTGATGTGTTCTTTCTCGTGCAATGGTCGGTGAGACCTCACCCCAGTGAAATCATTCTTGCTGATATGAAAATTCCTCTTGCTGATGCATATCTTTATCGGTGTGACATTTGAGTCGGCAAGACTATGTAGCTTCCTCCTGATAGCCATTTGATGGAATCCTTTTGCGCTTTATCGGCAAGACCCGATGCTTTCGGTAAGACATTACTCTAATAGTCTTTTGTTTTTCCAATACATCATTCCATGCACTAGTCGGTGAGACATATATGAGTTTGTTGAGACTTCTCCCCGAAGAAAATATTTCACTGACATGCTCCTTTTGTCGCTGGTTGGTGAGACAAAATGTGATCGGTAAGACCTTGTGCCGACGATAGCCCCCATTGCTGATGGACAAATTTTCTCCTATCACTGAGACAATGATTTGTGTCATGCCGAAATGTGCCTACAGATGATCCTGATCGGTGTGACATCCTTGAGGTCCTATCAATCATCTACAACAAATGTATATTAGCAAAAAGTGCAATATAGATCAGGGAGACCTTGATTTCTGATTCTGATATGGACTATAATGTGAAATACTCAGACCTAGATGGATTCAGGGGATCTCAATGGGCAAAATGTGAGAAAAATAGTATGAAAAAAGGCCCTGAGCATATGGCGAGGACTCATTTGGAAACTCATGAATGCAATTGACTGTGAAAATTTCAATTTTTCACAGTTCTAACAGTGGCTCTATCTGGGGATGAAAGATTATGATATCATTGCAAGGATTCAGATCTTTGGGTGAGCAGATCAGACACAAGATGATGGATCATGTGAGGAATATGGAAAGAATGGAAATGAAAGTGACCCTACACTACTGTACATGGAAAATTTATTTTGAAAGAAGGAAAATCAGGATTGTCCATGTACTGGCAAGTCCTGTTACTTTTATTTCCTAAACTACTATCCATGGAATATAGAATTTTGAGAAAATCATCAAGATTGTCCATGCACTGGAAACCCTTAATCCTCTGTATTGTTCAAGAGAAAAAATGCTTCAAAAATTTCCCATGTACAGGCAATTCCTGATCTTCACTAGCCATATTTTGTAGATAGTATGAATCTTCACCTTTCTTTCCAATAACCACAAAAGGTCCTAGGCACAAGGCTTCAAATTTCCCATGCTTACCCTTCTCCTAACACCTTGCATTCCACATCAGTACCAAATCACTTTTCTCAAATTTTCTATCTTTTTCCTTTTTATCAAATAGATACTTCATTTGTGTCTGTAACTTCATGTTTTGGTTTTGGGAAACTCTCCTTATTTCATCAAGTTCAGCTATTTTCTCCATTCTTTCCTCCATAGGTTCAGGAATATCCAAATCTTCCTGAAGGACAAACTTGTAGACTAGTAACAAATTTTGCAAAGGAATCCTGGCTTGTGTCCCATACACCAATTCAAATGGAGATTTTCCAATTGCCTTTTTTACTATAATCCTATCAACCCAAACAACCATTTCTAATTTTGAATCCCAAGCTTTCTTGTTCTAACCTAACTTCCTCCTTATAATCTTCAAAATACTCTTCTTGCTAGATTCTGCTTGACCATTAGCCTATGGATGGTAAGGGGCTCCATAAGAAATGGTAATACCATATGTGCTACAAAAGTTTTAGAATTCAACTAATCTGAAACACATCCCATTGTATGTGATCAACCTCAATGGTGTATTGAATCTGGTAATGATGTTATCCATTGAAAATTTGTCACAACTCTACTTGTAGCCTATTTAGTTGGGATTGCTTCAACCCATTTGGTAAAATAATTAGTGGCCACCAGTATCCACCTATGTCCACCACTTGATTTTTCTTGTACCTCTCCAATGAAATCAATTCCCCATTGATGAAAAGGGGCATCATCCTGCAAGGGTCGAAGTGGCAAAGCTCCCTGATACTTCAGTTTTCTAGAGAATTTCTGGCATGCCTCACATTTTCTTACATATGTAAAAGAGTCATTGAAAACCTTTGGCTAGTAATAACCTACCCTGAGAATTTTATGCACAGTTATCCTTACTGAGTAATGTCCTCCACAAACCCCTTCATGCATTTCAATTAAGACATGCTTGGCTTGTGATTCATCCAGACATAACAATAATGTACCATCCCTATTCTTCCAAAATAGATCTCCATCCATGAAGACATACTTAGATTCCTACAACTTCAATTTTCTTTTTTGGCTGTCACTCAATCCCTCTAGACACTTCATGTACTTAAGGTAATGCGTGATATCTGCATACCATGGAGTATGCTCAATGCTCACAATTGCAGTCTCTTCTTCTACATTGAAAATTTGGTTTGCTTCAATATTTGCTTCTGCCATCAACGTAGCCAAGCCCTGACCTCTTACCAGTTTAGTAATTTGTATCTCCATGTCAAACTCTTGGATTTTGTTAATCCATTTACATCTTTTTCCTGTTACTTCAGACTATGTTAGAATATCCTTGACAACTGCATGAGGAATGTAAGAAACCACCTTTGCTCCAACAAGATATGGTCTGAAAGCTTTTATAGCTTTTACTAATGCAAATTCTTGCTTTTCCATTATGTCATACTTTAATTCAGACCCCTGTAATGATTTACTAAAGAAAGACACAGGATGTTCATAACCATCCTCATTCTTCTGTAACATAACAACAATAGTGTGCATTGAGATGAATGAAAATATCTGAAAAGGTTTTGCAAAATCTAGAGACTTAAGGACAAGAGCCTCCTTAATGGCCCTTTTTATGGATACAAAAGCTTCCAAGGCTTTTGCGGTCCACTCTACCTTTTGTCATTTCTTCAACATCTTTGATATGGGTTTAATGATCTTAGCAAAGTTAGAAACAAATCTCATAACAAAATTAATATGTCCAAAGAATGACTATATGGCCTTTACATTTTTAGGGACATGAACTTTATCAATGGCCTCAACCCTCTCAGGATCTATCTTAATCCCTTCTTTTGAAACAATATGTCGCAAGAGCTTTGTTATCTCCTGAAATTGCACCCTTGTTGAAACTAATGTTCAACACCTCAGTGTAACATTGGAAGACCTCTAAAGATGTGGGTTTCTTGCAGACAAAGGTCAACCTCCGAAGAAGGCTGGCTTCCTTTGTGTTATCATCAAAACTACTGATTCTTTGAAGGGAAAGGGAGAAGGAGAATGCATTAAAATAAAGATTAAATTCTAAGGTGATACACCAAATTGATGAGGAATTATGAAATGAAAACAAGATGAACATACACTGGGAAACTTAACTTCAACCATTTCACATACTCAACACAACTTTTTTTAGACTTATGCATCAATTTTAACAGGCTCGATCTACATACACATCTTAGGAAGGAAAGATAAATTTCATGGCTTTAAGGTATGAATGTAGACTTATAAAACATAGTTAAAGACTTGCATAATCAAAAGAAAAATATAGAAATGAGAGTAGTACAAACATGAACACTAGCCTCCAAGGTAAACTTTGTGTTGTATTCCATATTCCAGTTGAGTTACAAAACATACATTTAGTCGAGAAAGGATCGATAAAAATCACGAACTCTTCAGAGTGTATAATCAGAACTATTTACAAAAAGGCATAAAATGCCTTATATATCAAAAAGTGTTGGCCCCTTAGGGCTTACAAAATATTAGGCCTCAGGATAGATCTCTCCCTAGATATTTTGATTGAATTTAATGTTGCACCCTACATGTCTGTGTCGATGAAGAGTCATTCCCTGGAGAAACCTTCTTCAGATCTTTCTGTAGCCACCACATTTACTTCCTAGTATCGTGTCCACCTTGAACCTCTTCGATCGAGCACTTTGAATGCTCCTGAGCTCAGAATAGATACATGTTGTTTTTCATTCCGTTAATGTTCTTCATCCTGGTTAGACTGCCACAGCTCACTTTCAGATCTCTCTGATTGGTCGAGTAAACTTCACATAGATTCTTCGGGTGGAAAAAAACTCCTCCTGTAGAATCGCATCTCGGTGAGACAATAGAAGTGTCTCACCAATGCGATTAAATCCTCCTGGAACCATCAGAATAACATGGAACTGCCGATGAGAGTTCTTATCGAGCCCAAAAATCATATCGATATCGCCTCTATGGTCACCAAGACAATCGCATTCGGCCAGACAACATGGCAAAGTCTTCTCATCCTCTATTGGTGAAGGTATATTCATGTCACCCCGAATGCACTCCACTCCACCAAGCTCCAAATATCTTTCGGTGAGACGTCGACAAGTCAAGAAGACTTCATGGCAAGCTCTCAGGGGTCATATCAATCCACAAGATGTCACCGAGACTACAACCTATCGGTAAGACATCATATCAAGTGTAAAACCTCCTCCCGAAGTCTCCTCAAACTTAATATTACAAAACATATCAGCAAGAGTTTGCTTATGTCACCTCGATGCATTTTTCTCTAACTGAGCTCTGCATTCTTTATTGAGACCCTATCAGGTCGGAAAGACTCTCAGTGAGGCCTCCTTGCTTCGGTAAGAGCTCATTTCATTTTTCTTCAGCAAGAGGTCATAGTGGCTTCATTAGTCATGTCAATATCCCCTTCCATCGCTGAGACCACATCATGTCGGTAAGACATCACTTTGACGGTCGGGCACTACACCGATGTCACTCATGTCGGGGAGACCTTCTACTAGTCAATGAGACCTCTGCCGATGACTCCTCCTATGTCGCTAAGACCTTCCCATATCAGCAAGACCTCAGGATGAAGTCTTCAACTGTTGGCGAGCTTAGCTTGCTTTTGGTGAGACCTCACTGAGTCGGCAAGACCTCACCCCTATGACTTTCCTTGGCAGGACCCCTGGCCCTCGACGAGACATCATTTGGTGACCGGGACTTCATGGAAAAGGCTTTACTCTTGATGAGTTCATTTCATTGTCACCCGTATCGGCAAGACGTTATACTAAAGCCCCTCACATTACATCAAAGGCATCAATTCTTTGGCGAAAGATCATTTTAGTTGGGGAGACATTCCTTGGTTGATGAGACCTTTTAGCGAAACTCAACTCCTTTCCCCGAATGCAACATTCCTTTCGACATGACTCCCATTGGTCGAGAAGACTTCATGGCGAAGGGAAAACACTACACCAAGCCACTTTTTTGTTTCAAAAAGACCACCCTCGGTCAAGGAGACATCTCCCCAAAAACATGACCATTCACTAAGCTCTTGTCTTGTCGCCGAAACTTTGGCATGTCAGCCAGACCCTTTACCGAGCACACCACGGTCTCCCCGAACTCACATCTTTCGGCCAGACTACCTATTTGTCGCCAAGACTCACACTAAACTCCTCCATTCTACCTAAGCTCTCCTCAATTTGCTGAGACCCCCACTGGTCGGTGAGACATTTTAGCGGGCTCCTTATCCTTTCGGCAATGAGTTCACTTTTCTTCGGTTGGGGAGACATCTCCAACTCAGCAAGACCTTTTGCTGATACCTACATCCTTTGGTCGAGACTACCTTATTCGACGAGACTCAACCCGATCGGTAAGACCTTAGACTGAAGAAGGATCTCTTGGCGATGATTCCTTCACTTAGCGAGAGCCCCTTTTTGGTCGGTGAGACATTCTGAAGGTCTTGGTGACTCTCTCCTTAGAGGGTTTTCATGCTGAGCTTGATCTAGGCAGGCCTTCCAACTATGTTCCTCATGACCTAGCACCAGATGCATGTTTTAACCCCTGATACAAATGATCCACCTGGCCCTTTAGAACTTCTGAAACATAATTTTCCCAACTAACTTGGCCCATAGGTGAAAATTGGGCAAAATTTCTAGTGACCTCAGCTGGATGTTTGCCTGTTGAACATAGAAACCCATAGCCAAAACTCATCCATTGGGCATGGAGTCATTAGGAGGCTCAGAAAACAAATAAAAATATTAGTTTTGCACATAGCTACAACTCACTTGAGACCCACAGGACACAACAGGTTGCCAAAAGAAAAAAAAAATAGGGGAAAATGAAAAAGAAAATTTACTATGCCATCACAGCACCCAGGAAATAGAAAATAATAACCTGAAGCATAGAAGCACTTATTGAAAACATAAACCTAAACTAATATGTACAATAGAGGAACTCCCTTAGACTTGAAAATAGGGCTAAAGGTGTATCCCATTGATTGGGATAGGGAGCAATTCCCCTTTTGTTGTAGCCAGTTGATAAGCATTGTGCTCCTTACAGTCTCTGATAATGAATGGGCCTATCCACATGTTGTCAAACTTGGTGTGATGGCCTGGCCTACTATTTAGAACATCCCATTTGAGCACGAGGTATCCTGCCTTGAAATATTTTGCTATAGCCCTTCTATCAATTGTTTTCTTTGTTTGGTGCTGATGATACTCCAAATCCTCCATTGCTTTGTCCCTCAATTCTTTGAGTTCCATGAGTTCTGTATATCTCATAGATATTGGGCCTTGTTCCTCAAACATCTCCAACTATCAAACAAAATCAAGATTTGGAAGCTCTATAGACAAAGGCAATCTTGCCTCTCTGTCATAGACTAACATCTATGGTGAATTACCAATAGACTTCTTAGGAGTCACTCTGTTTTCCCAAAGGGCATACTTTAATTTAGTGTGTCAGGTCCTTTGATTATCCTCCATTGTTCTTTTGATAATTCTGATGAGATTCTTATTTGTGCCTCTAGCTAAGCCATTACCCTGAAGGTAATAATTTGAGGATGTATTCAAATGAATGCTCTGTTTAATAGCCCAATCAATTACTCTTAGACCTAAAAATTCTAGAGCATTATCAGATATGATAGAGTCAGGAACTCTGAATCTGGTGACTATATCTTCATAGAAGCTCAAAACTGAAGATTCTTTTGCTTCTTTCAATGCAACCGCTTCTGTCCATCTTGTAAAATAGTCAGTGGCTGTAAGTACCCACTTGTGACTAGCACTGGAAGGTGGATTTATTGGCCCAATGAAATCAATGCCCCATCTCATGAAGGGCTGCTCCACTTGA
>VDFB02052264.1:0-49291 GCA_007258455.2 Sequoia sempervirens
TTTAAGGGTTTAAGGGTTGAGGGATTACTAGGGTTGAGGGATTAGGGTCGAGGGTATAAGAGGGTATTGGGTTGAGGGTAGAGGAACATAGAGGGTTTAAATTACTAAGCACTAGATGAAATTACTTTTTATTCTACTAAATTGACTATTCTATCATTTTACTCCTTGCTTGGTAATTTACAAACCACTTGGTTAACAAAATACTCTATGCATATACATATTGTTTTTTTTAAGTATTTAATTATAAGGATTGTACTATTTTTTTGGTATTTAATTGTAGACACTAAAATTTGGTCTAAGCCTATGACTTCAATATTCTTCATAATTTGTATTTCTATGGTCATGATTAAATAATGTCAATTATTTAATTATTCTATAAAGTCTTCATTTATTTATTAATTAAATAAATCTAATTATTTAATTAAGTCACTTTAACTTTAATTCTTCTATTAATTAAATAATCTTAATTAATTCATATTTTATTTATTCTATCCGGATTAATTAAATAAACGCTTTTATTTAATTATGTTACTAATTAACCTTATCCTTTTCTTTGTCAAATTAAAATTCTTATTTAATTTAATCTTTATCATATATCAACTATAATTAAATAAATCCTCATTTATTTTAATTATTCACTTTTAATCCCTCTTCACTAGTTAAATAAATCTTATTTATTTAATTATTCTTCAATATCAAATCTTGAATTAAAATGACTATTTAATTCCTAAATTATATTTTAACGATTCTATATTTGGACAATGTGAGTTATCTAAGTATTCACTTTGACTTGACTCAACATCTATTTAAATCGCTCAGATAACTTAGGATTTAATGTTTGAGTAGCTTTCTTGAGTAATCTCTTCGTCAAATCATTCAATCGTCTAGTGCTAACTCAATTGTGTGTACATGCAGATTAATTAAATATTTCTATTTAATTAATTAAATCTGCATCTGAATGAAGAGTTGATTTTAATCCACCTTATCTTTTGTCATGCAAAGACTATTCTTTGTTTTCTAAATACCAAACTCCTAAGATTAAATCATTTATTTAATCTTTATTTCTATTTCTAGTTTTTATCACCTATGTCACTACTCTTCAGCTATCATAATGCATGTCTAATCTTTTGATCTCAACATTCCTTTGATCTTTCGATCCTGACCTGTCATTTGAATGATCAATTTTCTATAAATTGATTTGTCCTTCATCATTTCAATCTCTCCCGAAATCTTATGACTTTTGGAAGCATATCTATTATTTGAATCTTCGATGTTTTGCTAAATCACTATCACAGGATATACTTGCACAAGAGAAATCTGAGGGCAATTATACTACAATGGAAAAATGGAGAAGGGCAATCGAGGTTATACATGAAATTACATAGATATTGGATGAGATTGTTCAATTTATTTATGTTTTAGCTTTCCTTTGTTCTCTTGTTTAGCTTAGATTGCATTAGAGCTTAGATCACATTGAGTGTGTGTGTTGTTTAACCTTTCTTCTCCATTTTCTAGATGTTACATTAATTATAAAGATTTGTCTTCTTTTTATTTTCTTTTCCATTTTAAAATTTTGAACAGGTAAACTAAACATTTAGTAATTATAATTTTTTTTAGATAATATTAGTTGATTTTTTTTAAAATTTTAAAACTGTTTAAATAATGAGAATGGGAATTATAATGTACATTATTTTTGCATATACATATTGTTTTTGTTTAGTATTTAATTAATTATAAGGATTTGTATTTTTTTTATATTTTTTTCTATTTTAAACTTTAGAATTAGTAAGTATAATTTTTATTTATATTATATTAGTTGATTTTTAATTTTATTTTTAAATTGTTTAATTATGAGAATTGTTTTTCCAATAATTGGGAATTATAATGTACATTATTTATTTTGCATTATAATTTTATTTGAAAATAATATATATGAGATTATTTGAAATTATTTTTGACAAATTACAAATGAATAAAATAAAATAAAATAAGGGATTTTTTATAAGTACGAGCATTAATGAAGGGCAGTTTGAGCTTGAATTTTAACGCTGGGTATGCAGGATGACATTGTTGGAGAAAGACAACTAGCCTTGCCAATAATTAACATTTCGCTCGTGTGTAGATCAAAATGCTTGATGAATGCGGGTTTATTTATTGGGAGGTGGTGTTAGTTTGTGTAGCGTAGTAAAGGTTTTGGGTGTTGGTGTTTATTTTATGGTGGTGCTTTGGTTGGTAGAGTGTGCTCGGCCTCTGGTGTTTTCTGCGGATGACAATGGTCGAGTGTTCAAAATTTATCATTGCAATGTCGGTGGGGGGGTTGTCATGGTTTGGAGTGGGTACTCCAATCTCCCTGCTGGCGACGTTGAAGCAAGCTGCATTCAAAGAGATAACAGACCAAAGGCTGAAGCAGATTTTGCTGAATATTGATCCCCTCGTAGTTGTGGTGGTAAAGATGGTTCTGGGCTTTGGTCACATTGAGCGCAAGGAGTATGGGATAGAAAATGCACACATTTCCTCACGCTTATTGGCTTCTCTGCTTGATATTCACATCCCCAAGATGGAGGTGAGGGAACTGTTTGTGAAATTGTTTAGGAAGGATTTGGTTGGTGGCGTGGACGAGATCCTGAAGGCAAAAATTATAGGTACCAGGATCCCACAACCAAGTGATCTGGAGCTTCTACGGAGCATCAATGAGGTGATAAGGTTTTACCCCTTCCTCTTGGACCTAAGCAGGGTAGCTCTCATGCACCACCGAATGATAGTGGTTGTTGCAATGAAATATTTAAAGAAGTTGTTAGGGTTAATGGTGGTTGATGGTGTCGATTGGGTTGCGGAGTTTGAGTTATTTGCACAATTAAATGGGTTTTTTGTAATTTGGCCAGTTTAAATCTTTGGTCAATAATTGCTCTAGTCTGGTAATTGATAACTCGAATTTGGGTTTTTTGGGTTAGTCTGTGGCTCTGCCAATTTTGAAAGTTTTTCTATGGTTAAATTCTTTATTTTGGGACATGGAGGCATTATGGTAGCTTCTGGTTTTGGGTCAAAATACTGAAATTTCCTGCATAGCAGACGTACTGTATGTTTTCTTTTTTAATTAATAAAAAAATCTTACGTATCAAAAAATCAATATCATAATTGGTAGCTCTCAATAATTTTTTTAGCTTCACCTATTAATGCAATTAATCTATATATACAATAGTATTGAAATCTTGAATAAAATGAAATAAATGATCTACCTACTTTTTAGAATAAAATGGAATTTCTCTTTTGAAATGTAATTTATTTTAGTGGAAGATGAGTTATCTCTTTTAAATTAGTTTTTTTTATAAAATTCCCTTTCATTTAAGAAGAGTTGCTTTTAGAAAAAGATCAGATATAGATTGGAATCATCCTTATAACTATCCTTATATTTTTAATATCTTAATTTAGAAATTATATGAAGATATTTCCATCTGCAACTTAGAATGTTTCAATATATTATATAAAAAAGTGGATAGTATCAATCAAACAAATTTTTGAGAAACAATTAAATGTGTAGAGAATTTTTTTTTAGGTGTTTTTTTAAAGAAGAAAAAGTTATCATAGATACATTCAAATCCGAGATTTTATAATTAAAACACAATTAATTAAACATAAAATAAAGAATTAAAAACAATTTAAAGATGATATCGTGTTGTTTGATGTCAATTTAATGAAACAATATGTCATAATGGAAAAGTAGGCACTACTAGAGAAACAAAAGATAAAACAACAATCTTGGTTGACAATAATCAAAGGAAAAAATGATCCCTCAATTGTTGAGTTTGTAATTTAAGTTGAATTTGATGAAGTCAATTTCAACAAGAAAAAACTTAAAAATGATCCCTCAATCACTTGCCATAAATTAATGATCCTCTACTTCTCTTCATTTACCTAGATGGGATAGGTTCACAAAGTGGAGTTGCCTCCTCTTATGGAAAGAATGAAGAAACAAATCAAACTAAAAATAAATATCATTTATTTACACTAAGTGGTGCTAGATAAAATAAAAATTACATAATGTTATTTATATTACTAGCTCATAATGTGAGAGCCTTAGGAGATAAAATTTCCATAGCAATTCCCATATCCTAGAAGAGTATGTTTTGATGTTGTTGGAGTTAAAAAATCCACATTGGTTGTCCTGCACACCTCCATTTTCACTTATCCTCCCATATCCACCATATGCTCCATTTCCATTTCATAATAATTGACACTAGTATAAAGTACCAAAATAAGGCCCTTGATCATTACAATAAGTGAAGTCGTTGCCTAAAATGTTCTCCTAGTAGCTCATGGCATGTCACCAAGACAATGCCTTATCAGAGAGAATCTCACCATACTCTCTTTGACACAAGTAAAAAGGGCTCATAAGAAATGTAGATGAGACTCCTGAATGTCTAAGAGACATATTCAAATTTCTTCCCACCATCCTAAAGAGTGGCATGTATAAGAGACTTGGGCATGTCGAGGAGAGAATCTAACATGTCTCACCAACAAATCATATAAGTGTCAACATTCAAGAAATAGAAAAACATCTCTCAGACATCGAGAGGTTATCATAAATTAAATAGTAAATCATTGGCAGAACAAGCACTAATGAAACAACAATGTCGAAGAGACATCAACATGTCGAGGAGAGAAGCAAAGAAGTCTCTTCGACACTCAAGGAGCAAAGTATTGGCAAGACACAAAAATATCGAATAGACATTGGATGAGGTCTCATCGACATCCTAAAAATGATATGTCGAGGAGACACAAAGATATCGAGAAGACATTATCAAAAGTCTCCCCAACATTCTGGCACAAAATATCGATGAGACTAAGGGACGTCAGAGAGAGATGATCTCGGGTCTCCCCGACATAAAAAAATCACATAGACATCATCAACAACTATTACTACCGAGGAAAGAAATAAAGACATGTCAAGGAGACATAAGCTTGTTGGTAAGAGAAATCCACCAGTCTCATTGACAAAAAAGAAAATCATCAGGGAGCAAACTAAGAAGTAAATATCAAAGAGACATTGCGATATCAATGAGAGAAGCCTAAATGTCTCTTAGACATTTCTCAAAAGATGGCCAAGCATATCGAATAGAGATATAGACATTGTGATCAGAGTCTCATTGACAAAATATGAAATAATTATCACCGGATTGATTTGACAGATTAAGTCATGGAAGAGACAACATCCATTAATACGCAATTTTTATAGGAAGGTGGCGTGAGCACCATTTATGAACCATAGTTCGTTTAAGCATGCTAAAATTAAATAAAAGTGGCCTCTGAGAAACAAAAATTCACTGCACATTGTGGCTAAGCATCTAGAGGATGGAGTTGGACAAAAGCAAGTAGCTCATATTTTCTGGCATTCACTCAAGTAAGTACACCTTGGCTCAGTTGAACATAAATTTTCTAATATAGCTTGAAGTACAACATTGTTAGTGTTAGAATGGATAAAACCCCATAAAAGACGAGCAAAAAGGAAAAAAATTGAAACTAGACCTCTCAGTCAAGACTTAATAGATCAGTGTCCCGAGTCTGGGCCTAAAGCACAAAGAATTTCTCAATTAAACCCATCATGTGAGACCCTAGTAGACAAGCATAAGAATTTAGGAGATGTATGGACTCCACATAGAGGCTATGATTTGTTCATATATCATTATAGGAAGAAATACAAATATAGCCCAGTCTTGAACCCATAGAATTTAAATTTAGGGAAGCTAGTAATGCCAAATGTTTTTGTGAATGTAGAGTTAATTAGAGCACTGGAAAAGAATTATAATCCCAAAACAAGGGCAATTAATTTGCCTAATGGGTCACAGTTTATGGTCATAATGAGGGATTATATTTGCATGGTTTTCCAATTGGACACTTCTTTGGAAAAGAAATTATGGCTGAGAGACTTGTTGTAGGAGTATCACTCTATGGACATGAGTTACAAGAGGTGGAATTTTCCTCTGCATAGACCCAAGGGTCCATGAAATCAACCTATGAGGTTTGCTAGCAATGAAAATCCCCCATTTTTTGTAGAATTATTTGAAGAATATTATCAGTACAAATACTATTCAACTGGCCAAGTGTTGGGAATTGAGGCCCCTTCCAACATGAGTATAGCTCCCATAGTTCTAGCCACGGACATTCAGATTCAGGGTGTCAAGCCCTATGATTATGCAGAGTATCTGTCGGAGGCCATTAATAGTGCTCTTAATGTTATTAAGAATAACAATGAAGCTATCAATTTCAAGCACTATTCACTTCTTATGCATATGATAATGTACGAGGGCCAGGTGATGGGACTCTAGGGAGAAGAATTAAGAGTAAGAGATCTGGATAGTGATGGTAATTCAAGACCAATGCAAATGTGGACATCAGTCTAGGATAGTAGATGTGGGAGATCCCACTACTTGTACTTTGATGATCATTTTGTCAAACCCTTGTATAAATTGCTTGGCCGTAAATGTGATTATAATCTATCCCCCAAAGTACAGAGGTATCTCTGACCAAAGGAGAAAGGCCATGAGTGAAAGATAAACCACAATTGGGCAGATTGGTACGCTTTTTCAAATTGTACTATCATTAGGGTGTATGGATTTGAGGGGGAACCATATTTGTTGCCTAAGACTGTGCCGAATAGAGTTGCTTATCTTGAGATTATAAGACAATTGTCTTATTTAGCCTTTATGCATTTGAAAAGCTTTGGAAGGTAGACATTCATGCCTTCTACTTTGTACTTTGGTGATTTCACCACTATTGTTGAATCAGGGTATGACTTGGTTGGAAGCAAGTTAAATTATTATGGCTTGCCGGTTGGAAATAAGAGGAAGAATTTTGACACTAAGCACCTTATAAGTGATGCCAAAATTTCTCAAAAACTGAAAGGATATGAGCATAAGCTTGATGTTGATGATGTTGTCAGGAATTGTGAGGTTAGTCAAGCGATCATGAGAGGAAATACATACAATAGGATTGTTATGGCTGAGGCCTGGAGATTGAAAACTAACTCGTCTTATGTAGAAGTTTTTTCTAAAATTCAGGACCCCATGGAGAGAGTTGAACAATTGCTTCTGCATGAAGAAGAGATAATAAAGGATGTACCTCTAGTGGCATTTGAGAGAAGAAGAAATGTTGGCTCTTCGAGGCAAGAAAAAAATGTAGCACCATTAGACCATTTGTCACCTCAGCCTACTCCAGAGGTAAGCTTTTCAGTTAATACACCAATCATGGTAGAAGATGATGTTGAAGAGGAGGATGAAGTCACGCAGATCAATACTCCTAATATTACTCCATATGAAATGCCACTGGAAAGGAGTGTAGTAAACTTTGAAGCTTTTGATGAGCTATCTGATGATGTGAGGCATCGAACCAATCAAGAGTTCATTGCAGATAATTCCTTTGTCCAGAATCCTGAATTTAAAGCTTTCACATATGAATATAAAGCAAAGGTGGTAAGGGAAAAGTTGAAGGACATTGACCCTGAGAAGGAAGCATATGCTTTAAAAGAACTTCAACATGAAATTGATAGAGAAATAAAACATATGATTGTTGAGAGACGAAGGGCATTGTTGAAAGAGGTTGTGGTTATGCTCCTTCTAGGATGGGATATTAGCTTGGCCATTGTATTTGATAGTTTTCTAAAAAGAAAAAATAAAACCTTTCTCTTAACAGACGAAGCTGGTGAAAAGATCTACACTGGATCAAGATTTAATCCTGACAATACTACCTTGCAGATATGGGCACTCTATCCACTAGGGAAAAAGCCTTCCCTAGATGATCATGATCAGATTTTTGGACATCTTTTGGTGCATAGAGTGGGAGAAACAAATCCGATGGAAAGGGTCGATTTGAATGTGAATGTAGCCAAATTTACAAAGGCTCAGATTAAGAAATTGGTAAGGGACAACTAGGGGTTGATAGAAGAAAATGAAAGGTTGAAACAAGAGCTGATCAACTACAGGGATAGACTACCTTCTTCTTCTTTAGGGCTCTATTCTCCATTGGTTGAATATGAAAGGAAAGTGCTTGAGGCAATGTTAGAAACAACATATTAGAAAAGAAGGCATGAGAAAGTGCAGAAGGAACATGAAGAGTTAAAGGGAAAACTCAAAACCACTACCTTTGAGATGGCATCAGAAATAGTCTGCATGAGATTCGAAGACACGTACAAACATGTTGAACAAGTTTGGAAAATCATGATAAAGATATACAACATTACTGTAAAACACTAGATTGAGTGATAGGATGAAGGAGGTAGAGTCTCAGATCATTGCAAATATATAAGATAACTCTTCTATGCTACTTGAATACCAGGAACTCATGAAAGCTCATAGGGACTTCCACAATATCCTAACACAAGAGTTGAGTGATTTCAGACAACCACTAAGTATGGACTTACCCAATTTCTTTGAAGAAACAAAATTGAAAGATCAGGATACATGGAAGAATGAAATTGCCAACTATCTACCACTTGTTCTTGATGCAATTAATGATGAAGAGGAAGTGCTTAAGAGGACGCACCAACAATTGTGGAGAATATTTGAATTGGAGTATGCTATGAAAGACATCATACATAATGTAGAAACTCATGCTAAAAGTGGGTATGTGGATCATTTGTCAAAGGTGAACTTGTTCATTTCAGGGGCCAAGTAAGAGAGGAGTGATAGGGGCTAGAGTTTGATAGTTTTGGATACACAATCATGGTGCACAAGCATTGAATAGGTCTTAGATGACCACATGCGCTTGCTGGAGATTAACGGACTACAATGCATCGACTAGAAAACTCTTAATATTTTTATGTTTATTCTATTTATGTTTTAGTTATGAAACAATGTGACTTTTTGTAACAGGCTTGAAGCTTTTTGCTTCCCATACAAATAGGGATACCAGGGCCTAATTTTGAGATAGCATATCATCATCATCATCACATTCCATTCCATTAGAGTAGGCATTAGTAAGAAAATAGATTGCATAATTCACCCATCCATACCATATTTCAAAAACTTTTGTTATAATGCTTATATTTTGAAGTAATACAATGGAGCAAGACTATTCATAAATCGTAATTCATTTTTAGTGTTCAATTAATGTGTTGATTTTAATGCTCATTTATTACGTTGTTGTCTCCAAAGTGGTATGTTCAAGTTATTTAAATCTATTTAATTTATTAGAGAACATTTGATGTTACTGTGTGAAAGAGATGATTGGTTTCTAAGTTGATGTTGTGATGTGCCTAACAATGATATTTTACATAGATTGTAATGATTGTTAATTTCAAAAAAAATCCCACAGTCGTGTGAGATTGTCTCCTTGGTGAATAACCTCCTTTCATCCTTAATTTATGAAACCATCTCATTTTCTATGAGTCATATTGGTTCAAATTATTTTACTACAACATTGATTTTATGTTTGTAGTCTATAGCAAAGTTTATCTTCAATCATATCAAGCCCAGTTGTATTTTCATAGACAAGCACATATATGATAGAATTAATATCTACCCATTTGCATTTTTCATTAAAAGATCATAGATCTTGGAAATAGCCTCTACCCATTTTCCTTTTGTGTAAATAGGTAAATAGATGATTAAATTATCCATTTCCCATTTTCTTTAGCTATTGAAAAATTAAAAAAATTGACATTATTTCTCTATGTCCATATATTAACTTGATAATAAATTTATTGGAATTTGTCTATGGACTAGATTAAATTGCATAAAAAATTGTTAGTGTGTAAATTTTGAGTGATTGTAGTTCTGGCCATCCTTGGGAATACATATATTCAAGCTTTCCTATGCATGTTGATGGAACCCCTAAAATATTTTGTGTTCCATTTCCAAAATCTTGATGAGTTTAATGAACCATGAGTTTTGTCTCTTGCTACTATATAAGGGGTTTTAGGTTTACCTAAGTCTTATTTGAAAAACCCTTTGAGTCCATATCCTCACCTAGGTTTTAATTTTTGGTTGACTCCTTGTGTTGGTCATAAATCCTTTAATTCATGACTCGTTACATTGAAACCCGTTGAGTGACCGGCCCTTTGGTCCTATTTTACCGATTGATCCTATTGGATCATTATTTTTGAAATTTTCCTAAGTCAGTTTGAATATTCCCCACTAAAAAAATCTTAAGTATTTTATGTCATGGGTGTGGCTTCGTTGACCTAGTTGTGTCCCTTTAAGGATTAATACTTTTTGACATGTGCAAATATAAGAACCCCTAAATTTCGTTCAATCAAATGAAGAAAATCTGGACTATAGCTTGCATTCCCATTCCATTTTGTCTCTTATTCTTTTATTCATTCAGGCTCACGGGCGAAGGCCATGTGTCCCTGATGATTGGTGGGCTAGGAATCATTGATAATGTGTGCAACTGGTCATTGAAGAAGATCAACAGTATGAGATAAGTGAGGTGGCCACATCTAGATCGTTCCCTACGGACCTATTTTCTTTTCTTGATTATTAAAATAATCACACGGGCTAGCAGGCGATTGCCACTTGTCTTTGCTAATGATGGGCCTGGGGATTAGTATTTGAGGTTCAACTAAATCAGTGGTCGATAGCAAGTGACATGGAGTAATCTTTACCACTCCCCTCCATCCCATATGGGCCCCATCCTACTTGCCAAATTCCCAACAAGGAAGCGGGCATCTACTATGTGGAGTAATCTTGAGAATGTGGAAGTATAGATATGTGGGAAATTTTTTAATTGAAATTTCAAAATGGAGCATAGGAAGTAAAATGTGTGTTACTAATATGCATATATTGCACATGCTTAAAAGATCTTTTAATTTGATATGTAGATGTTGTATGAAGGATAAAGTTAATGCTAGCTAATGAGTGTGTATAACAAGGCCAAGAGTTCTAATCTCAGCCTCTCCCTATCTCCCTGTTGATGAAAGTTGCACATGAGTTATGGCTCACAGGGGCAAGGGGAAAATGACACGTGGATCATAGTTATAAAGACAAAGAGATGGTGGAGCCTGCGTACTACAAGCGTCTCCATGTGGCCTCCGGTCATTTGATAAGTGTTGTGGTTGTGCATATTCGGATCTTTCATAATAAGATGATCAAATCTAGATTGTGAATCAATTAACTCTCCAAAAAGATCAACAACCGGTTTTCAAAACTTAGTTGAAGGAAAGCAAGTTGTTCTAGTTCATGCGAGTGAGCCTTAATAACTGAAAGGACATTGAGCTACTGAAGTAAGGAATTGAATAATTATTAATGTTTATCTCAAAGGAATAATTCAGTATTAAAATTATACTCAATACACTCAAGGAGCTCATGCTATGGTTTCTCAACATTTCCTAACATCGGAACCAGGGTTTTCAACTTGCGAGAAAACCAATAAGTCAATTGTTGCCTTCCTTCTAGCATTATTGATAAGTTGTGATTTCTCAAACTTAAGTCTGTTAGGATTTTCTTGGTTCGTATTTTTAAGGTTTAACGTTCATAAAAAAGACTTTGTTAATTCTTCATTTTCATAATTTGTGCCAAACCCTCACAAAATTTGTAGGCCTTCTTCAGTTAAATCAAAAAACCCTGCTTTGTAGTACGTCTTGCATTATGACTCCTAAAGTAAAAGTATCTTTGTCTAAAGGAGAAGCTTCCACTCCCAAAAGACCTCTGAATAAAGACCTCAAGGATGAATTACCACCCTCAACTAGTGACAAACATAAAGGCCAATTGATTCCCAGAGGTGCTCAAATAGCAGAGGGTCTATTCAATAAAATATTTTGTATCAGGGATGCTAAATTGCCTTATACTGGGTGGGAACTATTTTATAGTTGGTTCAGGAACATAAATATGGGTATCCCAATAGGAAACCCTTGGAACTGTGACCTAGGAAAGTTAATTGTGCCAAATTTCTATATGGACGTTGACTTGCTTAGGGCAATAGCTGCTAATTATGACCCAGTCATGAGGACTACTGAACATATGATGGGAAAGAAATGGTTAAGATCACTAAAGAAGAACTGGGTCTTGTTTTCAAGCTTGCTGAATGGAGTGATGAAATGCATAAGATAAATGAAGATGCTCTTAGGAAAGAGTATGTTAAAAACAAGATTTCATTCAAAGTCCACATCTTGCCAAGATTTCTAGCAAAAATTGCAGGTTGGAAGATTGTAATAGGATCACATGATAAGGAACCTTTCCCTGTTAACTATTTTGTTCCCTATTTCAAAAGAACCTTCTATTCCATTTTCCAGATAATTGGTTATGATCCTATCTCTGGAATGCCAATGGCATGGATGTATATGGCTGCCCATATCCAGCATCCCCAATATTGTGCAATGTATGATTATGCAGGATTTCTTTCTAAAGAATGCATGAGGGACTGGTGAGATTAAAGAAAGGTGAATTTGGGGTAAGGTTCAACTTGGTACTCATTGCTAATGCATATGTTTTTGTACAAGGGTGCAATTTACTTTGGACACAATATTGACTTGGAAAGAAAAAGGGGTGACTTGGATCTACCCATGCAATGTTGGACCACAGTCTTGGACAAAGATGATAGGACATATGATTATGTCACATTCCAAATTTGTTTGCTTCTGAACTAAAGAGAGCTTTTATTGTGAAGTTACCTAGAATTCCCATTGCTCTACATGATTTCTTAAGACCCAAGGAGAGAAGGCCTAAGATAGGAGTTGATCATAATTGGGGAGATGTTATCTCACTCCCTGATTACACTATCTTAAGAGTATATGGTTCCAAAGTAGCACCTCACTTGTTGTCGAGGTTTGTGCTAGAAAGAATTGGTTTCCTTGAGGTTATGTGGCAACTAGGAAATGTTGAAAATGAGCATTTGTTGAATCAGGGAAAAGGAACTTTCTTTCCTTCATACACTTGTTTCTCTATTTTGTAATGACCAAAGGAGGTTGGAATAACATCCTTGAAATACTCAAAACATACTGCATGCAGAGGACAGTTGAGAGGGTCAGATATGATCCTGAAGGTTTTATGGCTTGGTTGAATGAGAGAAACAAGAGCTACAAATATGTCCACATTTTCTAGTATCCAGAAGATGTAATAAGAAATATATCAGACACTAAGGAACAGGAAAAGAGGTTAGCAAGGTGGATTGCATTCAATAAGATACAAAGGAAAATAAAGTAGGAAGAACCTGATTTCAAGGTCCTCCCAGAGGCTGAGGATATATTACAAAAGGTGGAGCATGTAACAAGGAATTTTGATTCAATAATAGGCCACCTTGAAACTAAAGGGGTAATTAGTAAAGATAAAGGGAAGGCTCCAATTGTAGAAGAACAGAGTGGAGGAGAAATCCCTGCTATAGGAGAAGAGTCTACATCACAAGCCCCTGAGGAACCAAAAATAAAGTTCTTTATAAGGAGAAAGAGTAAGGAAAGAAATCTGATGAAGCCTGCGTTCCCACTCAACAAGAGGAGCACAAGCCTCCTTCTCCTGTGCCACAAATACCACCCCCATCTCCACCAAGGATGGTAGAGCCTAAAATTATGAATATTGATTCCCCATCACCTAGTGAAATACCACCCGGAAGAGCCACCATTGAAAAGAAAAAAGATTGAGGCCACTAATTTAGTGGACTATGATGATGAAGGTTCCGATGATGAACATTTGGGTGTTCAGAACAAGAAATGCAGGAAGGAGTTCCCACTGCATTTGTAGTAAGGGAAACAAATAAATTGGGAAAAGATTGAGTAATGTTGATCTTAGAGGGCTCAATGGAAGTGATGATATGCGGGTTGAGGCATGTGCCAAATTCTTGGATGATGACTCATTTGTAAAGACTCAAGATTTTATGGAATTTGCATACAGGGCTAAAAGAGATGATTATGTAAAATTTTTGGCTATAGAAAGGAGCCTTCATCCAGAACTGCTTGATGCTATAATTCAAAAAAAGGTGTTAAATGAAATGAAATCCCAATTCCAAAACATGACTGCAAAGGAAGGTTGGGAATTGGTGAGAAATAGTGGCATCTTTTTGCTACCATAATGGGATCTAGTTTCAGCCATAACTTTCAACACAATCAAGAAATGTGATAGAGCTCTCTATGATACAGAAGAAGAAGCTGCACTTGCACTACAGGGGTCTGCTTTCAGTGAGGAATGGGAAGCCTTGGCTATATGGTCTCTAGCCCCAAGCACAAGAAATCAGGACATTGTTGAGCATGCACCTAACTACAGTGGATGCCTAATAAAAAAAGAGTGTCAAAAACATCGGTCTTAGAAGCTACAAATATGTCAGTTCATGTTGCATAGTTCACAAGGGCCACTATGGAGTCTGTGATTGCTGAAAAAGATTAACTCATAACATAATTGAATAACTTGTTGGTTAAGTATGGAGATCTTGAGAGAGATAATATGCAATTATAGACAAAGGTAGTATTATTGGAGGATGTGTTGCAAAGGTTACAACCTGGAAAGCCCAAGCAGAATGATGTTGACTCTCCCACCACTAAACATGAGGATGTATCCCCAGAGTTTACTGCTGATGTAAATTCTTCATGGGAAATTGTGCCATATAATATGAGAAGTGTGCTGATTTCAATAGTAGAACCCAGTACATCAGAAGGGCCACAAGTGGAAGGGGATATCAATAGGGAAGAATTACTTAGGAAATTAAATGAATACAAAGAAAAATGTAATAGTCATGATGAAGATTCTTTTAAGAGCAATATGAGGATTTTCACAGCAGTGCTAGAACATCTGAATAGAAGATTGAATAGCAAATGAAATAGTATTCATCCATGGTTGATGCTATCATAATGTTTGACATTGACAAAGAAATAACTATTCCACTCATGGAAGTCTAGATCCCT
The DNA here is from genome assembly GCA_007258455.2 of Sequoia sempervirens. Classification (NCBI taxonomy): domain Eukaryota; kingdom Viridiplantae; phylum Streptophyta; class Pinopsida; order Cupressales; family Cupressaceae; genus Sequoia; species Sequoia sempervirens. The sequence goes on from VDFB02052264.1 coordinate 14,819, forward strand.
AGGAAGCAGGAATTGATATTGATAGGAATTGGAGTTAAGCAGGACCCCAACCCACCTGAAAAATTTAAGCCTACTGTGATTCTTGTAAATAAGATTGAGGGATACAGAGGAAATATTGAGCCATTGGAGAACAAGATAAAGGAGTTGGTAAAATCCTTCCATGAATCTCATCGTGGCCTTCTTCCATCCATTTTAAGTGATGATGGTAGCATTAAGACTCTACAAGAGTGGAAAAATAGTAAACTCAAGATTATTCAGATAAAGCCATGAATTTTTTCAAGAGTTGATGGAACAGTAAGATAAAAATATGAAGACCTCTAAATATAAGTTCATAATTTGTGAGGTGTCCTCTTAAGAATTTATTCAAAAGAAATTGTCAGATTGTCTGAAATGTACTGTATGAATAAGGGGTTGATGAGGTAATGAAATTTGATTGGCCTACTGAAGAAGAATTCCTAGCAAGGAAAGGCAGGTACTTGGAAGGAGTGGGAGGTCTAGCATTAAGAGTGGTGAGCTAGTGATTTGAAATTTTGAAGTTTGCAACCATGATGAATAATGGATAGATGGGAATGCACTACATAGCATGGATTTAGTATAGATTAGGCTTTTGATAAAGTATGGAGAAATATAGTGCATCTTTTTCATAGTTGAATTAATGAAAAGGCTGCAAACATGGTTTTTCCTCTTGTCTTTTCCTTTTCTATTTTCTTCATGCTTTTTCTTCCTTTCATTTTGTGTGCATGGGCACAAGTTTTGAGGTAACTATTCGGTTGTACCCATTTTGAAAATTGGACTAGATCTATAATAGTGAATGAAGACTACTTTCATTTTATCACATGTCTCCCACCTCTTGGGAATGCATTGTAACTAAATGAGAGAATCTTTGATGTAGCAGTCCAATAGGGTTTTGACATGTGTACTTTCTGGCCTGAGGCTTGTTTTTCTCCTGTGTTTCTATAAGAAGGAATTCAGGACCAAAAAGTAGGGGTTCGTTGTTTTTCAATTAACCATGAGTGTAAGGAAGAATACCAACATGTTTTAGAGTTTTCATTCTTAAATTTTAAAAACTCATTACATTATCATAATTTGGATAATAAGTAACAACCATACCATACCGGAAAATATATTCATGGCTATTAATCTCCCTCCTGTAACTCATTTTATGGGTTATGGGAATAGAAAGTAATCCAGATTTATTTTATACCATTCTTCATCAGCTCTGTTTGAATTTCATTCCAGATGTGATTAATGAATTAATGCCATTCTTGAATGTAACTCAAAATAGAATTCTGGAACTCGATAATGTCCTTCCCTCAATATTCAACCTGATCTGCCAGAGTTGGCATTTATTTTCCTAACTCAGGTTTGAGGTGCCCTTTGCCGGTAGGTTTAGTCTTAGTTTTATAATCACTCACCTGTTAGATATGGAGTGTAAGTTAATTTTATATTTGCTAGATGCAAACCTATTGGAATGTCATAATAAGGTAGAAAAATGGAAAAAAAGATAAGAGTCTCATTAGACTCTATTTGGTTAATCCAATATTGTTGAGTGTACATGAAGAGACCATTATAGCACTTATTTTAAAGAAATTGTGAGATACATATCAAGCTAAATCTATAGTTAAATAAATATTTCTGTCCATCTGATTATAATATAAATAAAAATGGAGTGGGTTGATTCCTATGGTTTAGCTGCTTGCAATTGGCAATGTTGAGAAGCATTTCAAAGTTTGAGCCATGAGAATAATCTTTTGTATCAGTTACAAAATAAATTACTTAGAAAATTTGAGAATCTTGATCATTCATTATTGCACGACAATATCATCCTAGTATATCATTAAATAAATGTTCATATAATTCTTTCCAGTATTTCAAATACATCATCATCCTCATCTTGAGCTTTTGCATCATCTTCATCATTGAAATTTATTTGTAGTGCATCTATCTCAGTTCCAGATGTAAATGGGGCCATCATTTTCTATACCATCCATATTAATTCTTCCATGTATCATCGCTCTGAGTTGTTTCCTTCTTGTCTAAACATATGTCATCACTGTTTCATCATCATGGATGTCATTTCTTTAGTGTTCTCTAATCATCTCCTGTTTTGTTCCGCATCTGTTGTTTTCGGTATCACTATTGAACAAGTAAAGCCGTACTTGTCTTGGATACCATGTGTGAAGCATCTGACGGTCCAAAATCATGTGCTGAAAATGCATGATGTTTATATTAGACGTATGTTATAACAGTTTTATTGACTAATAAACACATGTATATATTCGCAATAAACTATGAATTATTAGATTAATGATCATTACTGCTTCTTCTTTGATTTAAAGAAAACTTGCCCACAATGAATTGGTAGAACATAATGCTCCTTATCCTCCAGTAGGAACATTGAGGAATCTATAGAAAACAATCCACTATGGGTATCATGTCTTCATGTCCTATCAAATGCTTCATACCATCTACACTTAAAAATACAACATTTAAAAGAGCGGTGATCCAACTCAATAATTTCTTGTATTTCCCAACATATTATAGATTCCCTTCAATTATATTCTTATCTTTTGAGCTCGATCGACTAGATTGCTTGAAGTCAACCATGATGCGACAATCAAAGGATTGTCTCTTTACATCTACACTTTCTACATGATAATGTCGACCATATGCCCACAATGTTGGATATTTCCTTGCTTGTGAAAGACCATATATTTTAGTGAAAACAAATATAATGATGAATATTAAAATAGTTAATAGTGACAAAACTGTAAGGAAACAACATTTTGTAAAATTCCAACTGTACCTTTCTTTCACATCCTCTAGACATGTTGATTTCATCTTCTATTATGTTTGAATCTATACCTACATCTTTTATTTGATTTTGAATTTTTTCAATAACCCATTCTAGTGTGCAATATTTTCCCCATTCCCCAAGAAGATCAGTGGCAAGTGGAGTATTCCTTGGGTTCAATCTCCTAAACTGTCTCCTTGCTTCTAACACTTCTCTCTTTTTATCATACAAATCAGTCCATTTGTTCATAAAGTCCATGTGGTATAGAATGAACTTATTGAATATTGCACTTTCGTCTACACCTATTACATGTCAACATGTTTATTTCAAACTCCAAATGTCATGTTGTTAATTTGAAGAATAAATTATAGAGTAAATTAATGATTTCAAGAAAATAACCACACTAATCATGAATTTACTTACTAATTTCTACTTGAACACCATTAGATTGTTGTTTTTCTCCATCAATAATATCTAATGCTTGTTCTTCATCCCAAATGCGCAGACCATCTTCAAAATCCTTACCAAGGAATTCACACATGAAGAAAAATGATCCATTCAATACATACCCTTCAGCCATGCAACCCTTTGGATGTGCCTTTTGTTGGACATATCTTTTTAGAGTTTCCATATACCTCTCAAAGAAAAACATCCACCTTCTTGATACAACACCTGCCAATTAAATGTCATCAACTAGGTGTATAAGTAAATGGACTTGTAGGTCCATGAAACTTGTAGGGAGCTCCTTCTCAAATACACATGCAATTTCTGCAATTTCCTTCTTCCACTTTGCCACTTCACATTCGTGGATCTCCTTGGAGGTCACCCACCTAATATAAGAATAGTAAATTAGTATGAACATTTAGTCAAAAATTAAAATGTAATATAATAACTCTATGTCTCTCACACATGAACATTTCATATAACCACATACCTTGTAAATGTTGACAATCGACCTATGGCATTCCTTAAGTCAAATGTAAGATAGGAATCCCCCCTAATTTCCAATAAAATGATATGCTATAAAAAACATTTATGAAAAGGTCATTAGTAATTTTTTCTCACACAACAAAATATCAAAATATATTTAGTACTTAATCAATGTTACCAGTAAATGTTAAATGATGATATATAATACCTTAATAAAATTATGAAAATTATGTGTTTTAAATCCTGTGATATGTCCATCAATTGTAATAGTTTTAGCCAATGATGAACCAAGCCATTAGGTGTCATTATTGAATGGACGACATTTTCTAGTTGTTCTAGCTCTCTTTTTTTTTCAAAATCCATGGAGCTTCTGCATCTATTTCATTTTCCTTATTTGGCCACAAATGTTTTCTATCAAATTTGCTATGTGAAAGAGCAATATCTCTCCTCGAAGGCAAGGTGTCCTTCTCTTTGTCTGATATATTTAAAAATATAGAATCTGGGAAATTTTTGAAGATTTGCATAGGATCTAATAGGTGAGATATTAATAGATCCTTCCAATAAGGGAGCTCATAAAATATGGATTTCCTTTTCATTCCCTCTGGCATATTAACTACAACTTTCTTTGGTTCTTCAATTGAATCACCCCGATCAAAAAAATCCTCCCAAGCTTTCAATTCAGCATCTTCATACTTCTTAAGCCAATCACCTAGACCTATAATCATGGGAGGGCCTCTATTTTCAAATTTTCCATCAAATTGATTCTTCAGGTGATTTCTAAACTTATGATCTAGTGGTATAAAAACCCTGTTGTTTGCATAAATAAGTTTATGTAGATCTTTAGAATACTACCCTTGAAATTGTTCTACACATCTTGGACATGCAAATATCCCCTTTGTTTGAAGCCCTGCAATTCAATAAGTAATGTTAATAACATCAAAAAAATAGTATAAAACTAAGTATGAAAGTTGGGATGAAAATAATTTATGAGTGTAAATACGTAAATATTTTATCATACCAGAATAAACACCAAGTCTTGGGAAATCATGAAGAGTCCAACATAGCACACCATACAACATGAAGGACCTATTTGATGGAAGACATGATATGTCATACATTCTTATGCCTTTCCATAGTAGTTGCATCTCATCAATAAAAGGCACAACATAAACATCCATGTTTTTAACTTGATGTTTTTTTGGAACAATGCAGTCAACATAAGGTGCTCCTTTCTAACACTCATCCATGGTGGAATATTGTATACTATCAATCCGACTGGCCAAACACTATAATTTGACCTCAGGAAAGAGAATGAGCACACTCCATCAATTGCAAGACCAAACCTAATACTACGGGGTTCATCTTTGAATTTTCTTGGCCATTTTTCCTCTATGTGTTTCATTGCTTCGAAGTCAGCTGAAATTCGCATGAATCCATATTTACTCTTGTTCTTTGCATGCCATTCCATCAATTGTGCAAGTGACTTGCAATGAACATTCGTTGTTGAAGTCTAGGTATAATTGGCATGTGATGTAAAACCTTCTTTGGAACTGTAGGACCTTGTACATCTATACAATATCTCTTCTCTTTGCATACAAGGTATTCTACCTTGTTTTGATATTCATCTCTGTATAAAATGCAATCATTTTTACATGAATAAATTTTCATATATTCAATCCCCAACTCAACCAACAACATACGCGCCTCTCTACAAGTTGATGGCAACACATTCTCTTTCAAGGAACTTATTTTAGTATTTAGTGCCCTGTAAGATTGCCAGAGATTAAATCATTTGAATGTTTGACTTAAAATGAACATGTTTGATATGCCAATCTATACTAGGACTGTTTATATACAATATATAGTTTTAAAATCCCCTTAAAGAAATATAAACGAAGTTGATGAATGTTTATGAATTGTGTACACCAATTGACAATGCAAAGTAAGAAATAGATTTCAACTCACTTCAGTAGGGCAATGAGTCCTTTGTCTGACCAACCAAATAGTGACTTGATTTGTAATAATATTAATGTGCATGCCAGTTTTGAGGTTCTACTTACACCCGATTTGAACATGGGTGTCTTCGCTACTTGCTTGATGGAGTCTTTTAGGTCGTTATCATCAACATTACATTGGTGGTAATTACCCCTACTATCATCGTTACTGTCAACCATATGATCATTATTGTCATCATTGTTTAAAGCATTATTTAATGTTTTCCAACAATTGGATAAATCATAAATGTGTCAATTTCAAAAAAATATAATCAAATATGGCTTAAAAAATATAAATATAAATTGTATGAGCATATAAATTTTATAGACTACATTTTTATACAATAATTTAAATAAAACATAATTTTGAGAACATAGTTTATAAAACATCAATCCACACTCATTTATTATTCTTTGGTTTTCTACCCTTAAGAACATCCTTAGGGAGACCTTGTTCTTCCCTTTTCTTTCACACAAGAGTGCATTTTAAGAAGGGATAATCATTCAATAACTCATCCCCAATGGTAAGGTCCTTAATAGCCTCAACCATTATCAATCTATCAACCTCTCTTTCCATATCTCCATCTTTATGATTTATAACCTCAACAAATTGACAATTCAGTCTTACATTAGGGTCCCTTCCCTTACTACTATCTATAAATCCTACAATATTTTTTTGTTGTATTCATGTCCATCTATATACATAAGATGACCTCTATTAATTTATTTTCCACTTTCCAATTGGAGACAATGTGTATACATATTCGAATTTAGACCATATGCTGACATGCTAGGCTTATATTCTGCTAGCTTCTCCATTCATCACTATAATATGATGAACCATAATATGGCATTAATCTCCTAGTGGTTTGTTCTGAATTGTTTCTATGTTTAGATCCCACATGTACATTTTGGACAATAAAGACTAGATTTTCTCCATGAATATTGGAGGGTTGTATCATGTACCTGTATCCCCAAAATTGAAACACCTCGTACACTCTAGGTAGTTGTTGATCACTAGGCCAAGCGCAATATAGTTGATGATCAAATGTCTCTTTGTAAATTGATCTCAAACTCAGTAGCAAGTCATCATCTCCATCACATTCATTCTCATAGGGTATGTAGTCCACCTTCCCACTATCTTTAAGCAAATTATGTATCTTTAAACCGGTTCTTGTTCTGTGACTTGTTTTCATCAATTCCTCATCTTCTGAGCTGGTATATTGGCACATATTTTTATTAGATGTATCATTTGATAAATGATCATTGCCCTCGAGGCTAGAATTCGGCGATCCAAGAAACTTTAAACCAAGAACTTTATCTTGCATGTATCCATTGAGAAAAAAAATAGCTATTTAAATAATATAAAAAAAATTTAAACGAAGTATACATGTTATTTATATCAAATTGGAAAATTCCTTACCACAATTCCTATTGGATTTGAATCGATTTTAGGAGGCATACTACTGAATGGAAGCTCATGATATATGTAATGTCTTTGTACAATTGCTTGTTTGAATTTTTTCTTTCCACGACATACAAAACATCCACAAACAATAAATTTCTCAAAGTATTCATCCCATGTACTATAGTCCTGACCAACCTCTTGTTTAGTGCAATCATTTTTTGTGTCTAGAAGATCCATTGGCATATCCTCTTCCACCCACTGTCATCTACGTGATTTAACAATTTTAGGTCCACGTCCATGTACATATCTTCTTCTTTTGCTAGTTGAATGCTTAGGCTCTGTATTTGCTCCAATCTCCATCTAAAATAATCACCAACATGCATTAATTTATGTCAAGATTAGATAATACATTATAAATTTCAATAATCCTGTGAAAAAAGATGGATGTATCACAAAATTCCATCAGATCATTTTTTCCTAAGTCAAATTTTGAGTACCTGATGTCCGGCTTCATCCATTATGTCCTTATTTGATATGACACGATATGTTACCATGGCCTCATCTCGCCCCTATAATACACAAAATAGTAAATAATTTTTAGTACACCAATTATATCATTTCAACAAATATATCAACATAAACCTCCCTTTAGTCATATATTTTTCTCAAAGTATTTCATCCCATGTACTATGGTCGATAAACCTCTTATTTCATTCTGATCATTTGTTGATGAAGATCCGATGTCATATCCGCCGAGCTTACTTAGTCTACGGTTAATAATTTTTGGGTCGATCCGGTACATATATTCCTCTTTTATGGGTTGAATGCTCATGCTCATTTGTTAATCTCCATCTAAAATAATCATGCCATTGTTCAATGTGAGATTGGATAATACGTATAATTCAATATCGCGTGAAAAAAGATGGACATCTAAAATGCCATCAAATCATTTTTTCCTAAGTTAAGTCAAAATTTGAGTACCTAATGTCCCACTTCATCCATTCTCTCCTCATTTGATATGACACGATCTATTGCCATGGCCTCGTCTCACCCCTATAATACACAAAATAGTAAATAATTTTTAGTACACCAATTATATCATTTCAACGAATATGCTATCCAACACAAAACCTCACTTTAGTCATATATTTTCTCAAAGTATTCATCCCATGTACTATAGTTCTGACCAACCTCTTGTTCAATGCAATCATTTGTTTTGTCTGCAAGATCCATTGTCATATCCTTGAACACCCACTATCATCTACATGATTTAATAGTTTTAGGTCCCCATCCACGTACATATCTTCCACTTTTGCTAGTTGAATGCTCAAACTCATTTCTCAATCTCCATCTAAAATAATCAACAACATGCATTAATTTATGTCAATATTGGATAATACATTACAAATTTCAATAATCTTGTGAAAAGGAATGGGTGATATGCAAAGTCCATCATATGTTTCTACAAGTTAAATTAAAATTGCGATGGTCATGATTAAACTTGTTAATTAATTAAATATGAATTATTTAATTAATTCTCCTAAAGTCATCTACATATAAATAAATTTAATTATTTATTTATATTGTTCATTTTCTAATTCTTCTACATTAATTAAATATGAATTTACTGTTTAATTATTTGACATTCCCACATTCCTCTTAATTAAATTAAATAAATCACGATTATTTATTTTTCATTTATCCTTATCATTCTAAAGTTTGAATATTTGAATATTCAAATATTGGAGATATTCTCTTCATCCATAATCAAATTAAATATTAAATATTTAATTTAGCATTTTCCTCACTCTAAATTCATTTCTAAAACATAATTAAATACAATTTATTTAATTATGCGAGTTTCTATATCCATCTTCACTTACAAATTAAATAAATTTATTTTATTTAATTCTAACTCATTCTAAACTCACTCTTCAAAACGAAAATTTCCCTTTGGATCTCAATGATGAAAATTGAAGGAAAAGGGAAACCTTCTATCTCCCTCTCCACTTTCAAAAATCTTCCACCATCCATTTGAACAAGGTTAATCCGAGCCGTTAATCAAATCAGCCAATCAAATCCTTTCAAAGACTCTATAAATGCCAGTGCAAATCCAAGCTTTGGTTACCTATGCATACATACGAAAAACGCACGAACATACATGCAAATCAACTTATGCAATCACAGCCTTTTAACATCACAGCAATATTTTCATCTTAGCATAGCCTTGCATTTAGCATAGTGTGCATTTTAAAATCTCGTTCTTCAACTGTTCATTTTGTTGAGCTTGATCTGCTAATTTGAGAGCCATTGGAAACAACAAAATGCTGGAGTTAGAGAGAGATAAGAAGATTTTGGGGAAGCTGCAGTCACAGTTTGCTTATTTTGTTTTCTTTTTCAGTTTTCCTGATTTAATGTCTTATTGATATGTGTTTGAATTTCATTTAGATTGATACATTTTTCACACACACATAAAATAGCGCCTCTTCAAAATCCACTAAACCTCCACCTCAATATCAATATGATTTGGTCAATCAGCTTTGGAAAGCCCCCGCTCAAATTTCTATTTTGGAACTATTGAATATTTCCCCAGCCCATAAGGAAATTCTCGAAAAATCCCTCGTTGAAACTAATGTATCCACTGACCTGGATGTGAACCAATTTCAAGCCATGGTAGGACACTTGTCCTCACCCACTTGCCTTTCATTTTCTGAAAAAAGATGACGTTTCCATAACTCATCCCCATAATTCATCATTGTACTTAGAAGTCATGGTTCACAAGTTTTGTATCAGACAAGTTCTAATAGATGGAGGTGCTAGTTTGAACATCTGTACCATGAAGTTGGTTAAGGCTTTAGGATTTTCTGAGGACTCCATTGATTTCAGAAGAAAGATTACCATAAAAGCTTATGATGATGAAGAAAGAGCATCCAAGGGTCTAATCATGCTGCCAATCAGAGTGGACCCTGTTATAAAGAATACTTTCTGTCAAGTATGGACCGTAATCTTGCATATAACATCTTGTTGGGTCATCCTTGGATCCACAAAATGCAAGCTGTCCCATCAACCTATCATCAATGTCTTAAGTTTCCTTATGATGGACAAGAAATCACGATACCAGCTAATAATTCCAATATTCAAACTTGTGCCAACATAAAATCCAGTCAAGATACTTTGGTCCCTAACAATCAAGAAGCTCATGCTAGGACTTCTCTAAAGATTGACACACAAATCAGTCAATTGACCAATAGTTTTGACAAAAAAATGAAATTCAAGGATAATGGAGTTGGAGAATACTCTCTTTGTCTTGCCAATTTACCTACATCACCTCAATCACATGGACAACCGTCTATCAGGGAACATCAAATATCAGCAGCATCAACATCAAAACAACCACCAATAGAGCCAATCACAAAATTTAATGGACAATTCATCAAAGAAAAATTCCCCATGGAAAATCCTGAGGATACAGAAATTATAAACTGGCTCTATAAAGATGAAGATGAAGCAGTCTTTATTGTCAAATTACCCACAGAAAAATATGGAAAAGGGTATTCAATCATCCAGAAGATGGGCTATGGTAAAGGTCCTATCGGAAAAAGGAAGGAAGGAGTAGTTGAACCTATTCACCTCTGCGGACTTGCTGCAAAAGAGAAAATTGGATTGGGCTATGATACTCACTCCAAAGAAAGCACATACAAACAACTGCATGGCACTGTCTTCGCATTGCAAGAAGGCTCAGATTCACGAGAAGCATGTTTGAAAACAGTTCATAAATTCTTGGATAACAATTCTAACATAGACTCTGCTGAATATGAATGGGACAACATTTACAATAATGAGTTCTAGAGGGACAAAGAGGTTGATGTAATACACCAGTATGCCCCAACTTTAATTGAAGGTCAAGGTTCAGGGACCCAAACACGCGAACTCAAACTACAAAGTCACCATGATTCTAGTGATGTTGAGTCGGATCTAAACGAACAAGACTATCATGAGGACAGTATCATCATTGACCCACCTCATACTTCGGATCCTACAGACCACTCTGTTATGACTATAACCATAGCCGATTTCACAACCTGATGATCCGCTATCTTTAATTTATCCTGATCTCATTGATTGGGATTCAACCAAACCTATCGATATACCTATGTTTCCAAGTGACGAAGCTATCATAAAATTCCTTTCTGCAGAGGATATAAATGATTGTTCCACTAGCGATTTTTGACATAGAGTTTTTGATCAGGAGAGTGTCAAGCCTCCTAACTGCAAAAGTAAAAACAAAAAAGAAAGATCTAATGGTGAAAACCAGAATCTGGCAGTATTAGATCAAACAAAAGATAAAATAAAGAGCGTATCAGATGGTGAAAACCTCTTTGAGGCACGAGACGATGGGAATCTTGACACTCTCCTGGAGCACTACCATGAGTGATCACCTATTTTGATTGAGCCTACAAATGCTGTCAATCTTGAGACTTCCAACAAACCAAAATTTTTACAGTTAGCTGCATCAATGACAGAGAAAGAAATACTAGAGTTCATGGAATTCCTGAAAGAAAATCAAGTAAATTTTGCGTGGTCTTACGCTGACATGCCTGGTCTTGATCCTGATCTTATCATGCATCACTTGTCTATCAAACCAGGGGCCAAGCTGGTAAAACAAAAAATCAAAAAGATGCACCCTCATGTTGCATTATTGGTTAAGGAAGAACTGAGAAAACTCCTTGATGTGGGCTTAATAAGACCAATCGACTATGCAAAATGGATCTCCAACATTGTTCCTGTATCCAAGCCAGATAAAATTATGAGAATATGCATAGATTTCAGAGATCTTAATAAAGCATGTCCTAAGGATGACTTCCCACTGCCAAACATCGACACCATAGTTGATCTGACAGCTGGCCATGCCATGTATTCATTAATGGATGGTTTTTTTGGCTACAACCAAATCAAGATTGCATCTGAAGACCAGGAGAAAACAACTTTCACATGTCCATGGGGAACTTATTGTTGGAACGCCATGCCATTTGGTCTAAAGAATGTTGGGGCTACTTACCAAAGAGCCATGACTACAATCTTTCCAGACATGATGCATATCTTCATGGAAGATTATGTAGATGACATATTGGAAAAATCATACACCAAAGAAGGACATCTTGAAATATTATCCAAAATATTTGCAAGATTAGAGAAATTCAAAGTTCGCCTCAACCCTAAGAAATGTGTTTTGGGGTCAAATCTGGAAAACTCTTGGGGTACATTGTTTCAGAAAAAGGAATTGAAGTAGATCTCAAACCGCAGCAATTATGGAAATGCCTCCACCAAAGAACATCACTTGAGATCACTACAGTGGACGACCGCAGCTTCATACCGGTTCATTGCACAACTGGCCGACAAAAGTTTACCTTTCACACATCTACTGCATAAGAATGTTCCTTTCAAATGGGATGACAAATGTGAATTGGCTTTTCAACAAATCAAATAGTATTTAATGACTCCACCAGTCTCATACCACCAAATCTAGACAAACCCCTAATCTTATACACTGCCACAATAGAGACATCTTTGGGGGCATTGCTAGCGCAAGAAGACTCTACAAGAAAGGAACGTGCAATTTATTACATCAGTAGAACACTGACAAGTCATGAGCTCAACTACACTTCTATTGAGAAGGCTTGTATGGCAGTAGTTTTTGCTTCACAGAAATTTTCGCATTACATGTTAACTCATACAATCAATTTGGTTTCAAAAATTGATCCACTCAAATATTTGTTAAGCAAAGCATCATTGACAGGAAGGTTATCAAAATGGGTAATGATTCCGAGTGAGTTCCATTATGTTGATTACAATCAAAGTCATATCATCTGCAATCAGATTATCCTGCACCACTCACAAAGCATCATTGATAGGAAGGTTAGCAAAATGGGTAATGATTTTGAGTGAGTTTGATATCCATTATGTTGATCGCAAGGCAATCAAAGGACAAGTTATCACTGATCAATTAGCTGAAGCACCACTACAAGCAGATCATCCCCTGCACATTGAATTTCCAGATGCTGATGTCTTTACTGCAAAATCTAAACAACCATGGTCCTTATATTTTGATGGTTCTTTCACTCAACATGGATCAGGGGCAGGCATACTTTTCATCACCCCTCAAGGACACACCATTCCTCGATCATATAGGCTGATGTTTCCATGCACCAACAATATAGCCAAATATGAAGCATTAATCACCGGACTCAAAATAGCACTGGAATGGAGAATTACAAAATTACAAGTGTATGGCGACTCACAGCTGGTCATTTATCAGATCACGATTACCATATAAAAAGATGGTTGATGACTTCAAGAAATATTTTGTGGACATCAAATTCACACAAATTCCAAGGCTTGATAATAAAGCAGCCTGGCTACGATCGCATCATTGTTACAACTCCCAGAAACTCAGAATCGCTATGAATTTCTAGTGGAACAATCATTTACACTTGCTTATGATACCCCTGACAAATCATTTTCCACTTGGTCAGATCTGATTCACCTTGGTACCGACCCAAAGACGATTTATTTATCCCGTAACCAAAAATGCAATTTTATCCGCCAATCCGCTCGCTACACTCTTATTGCTGACACTCTTTATTGCCGTGGTCTTGATGGTACTTTACTTCGATGCCTTGAACGTGAGGAATCTGACAAAGCTTTACAAGAAGTTCATGGTGGCACCTATGGTACTCATTCGAGTGGACTGACCTTATCCAAGAAATTGATTAGAATGGGTTACTATTGGCCTACAATGGAGAGGGAATCATTCACTTTTGTGAAAACATGCTCAAAATGCCAGATTCATGGGAATCTCATTCATGCTCCTGCATAGGAACTTCAACCATTCACGCCAACCTAGCCATTTTCTCAATGGGGGTTAGATCTAGTGGGCAAGATTCATCCTTCTTCATCGAATGGACATAAGTTCATCATCACAACTACAAAATATTTTACCAAATGGATTGAGGCAGTCCCTCTTACTAAAGTTATTGGCAAAAAAATATCATCATTCATACTCAACTATATTATTTGTCGGTATGGCATTCCCAACTCCATTATTACAGATAATGGACGTCCATTCAAAAATCAGGATGTTGATGAACTTTGTGAGAGATTTCACATTCAGCATAGATATTCAACACCTTACTATCCACAAGGGAATGGCCAAGCAGAGGCCTCAAATAAAACAATATTAATTTTTTTGAAGAAGACTGTGAATGATTTAGGAAAGGATTGACACGTTCAACTCAATCTCGCTCTATGGGCCTACAGAACCAGTATCCGCACACCAACATGAGCAACACCATTTGCTCTTGTCTATGGAGTGGAAGCCATACTACCTTTAGAAGTTGAGATTCCCTCACTTAGAGTATCATTGAAAGGTCTTACAATGGATGATGAATACAGAGTCTCCCGACTCCAAGAACTAGAATTCCTAGATGAAAAGAGACAAAGAGCAGCTGATCATTTAAAAGCATATCAATAGATGATGTCTCGCAGCTATAATCACAAAGTAAAGCCACGTACCTTTTAGGTGGGTGATCTTGTTCTGAAAGAGAACCCATGCAATCAGCAAGACAAAGAGAAGAAAGGAAAGTTTGAACCAAATTGGCTAGGTCCTTACGTGGTTATCGCCGCTATGGTTCAGGAGCCTACAAGCTATCAACACCATAAGGGGACCTGTTTGATGAACCTATCAACAACATGCACCTGAAAAACTATTATGTCTAAAGAAGAAATACAAAAAAATTAGAAAAAGTCTTGAAGAAATACAAAAAAAATAAGAAAAAGTCCTAAAGAAACACAAAAAAATCAGAAAAAGTCCTGAAGAAATACAAAAACAAAAAAAAATCAGAAAAAGTCCTGAAACAATCCAAAACATCAGAAAAAGTCCTGAAAAAATGGTTACCCTGGTGAAAACTTAGCAAACAGGCATCTCGGTAGCAGCAAAAAAATAAAATAAAAAATGTCATAGGGTGAAAACCTGGCAACAGGCAGTCTATTGACATGAAAAATGCAATAAAAATAAATAGTGAAAATCTGGCAAACAGACACTATTTGTAACTCTCCATCTATTAGTTCATGTTCTGCATTTAATTTTTCAGCCTTCCTTTTCATACATCTTTTTCATCATCTTAGGGCCACACCAGCACCATGCTATCATCATTTACCTCGAGCGATAACGTCTTACCATAGCTTGATTATTTTACATATTCATTTCAGCAAGTTGTGTCAATACTAAGGGAAAACATGGGCATGCTGGGGGCAATCAACTTTCAAGTTTTACCAAAACAGTGAGACAATGACATCGAAGCCAATCATCCCAAAAACAAAACAACCAAATCAAACCGTATCGATAAAACATCCAATCATTGATCCATATCATAGTAGCTTTCAGTTGCGTACCTTATCATGACTCATATCTGGATGATCTATAATCTGAATAATGTTTGGAATAACAATATTTCATTTTTGAACAATGGTTGTTTAATTTTCAATATCATTTCTCTGGAGCACACTTGATGATGTACTGAACTAGAGTGGCAAGGAAAGAGGATGATTTTTCTTTGTCTGTTGTATTGAGGCTAATCATCCATCTATTGCAAGTATGTTGCAAGACATGATTTTCCAAAGTTTATCATTGATGACAGTTCCAAATTTGCATCAGATAGTGGTTAGTCTTTGTTTGTTCACGCAAGAAATGCTCAGGCCATCCCGGTTCAATTATACCTAGATGCTTGTGTTCACTTGCTATATCAAACATCATGAAAGTTGTACTCAGGTCATCATTGGTGCTAATTTCCCCTCTGATGCTTGTACATACTTCCAACATTTTCAAACGCTCTATGATGATTTAAGCAGGCTAGCCAAAAGGCTCAACAAAATGGTCAGTTTCATTTAGTTGCATTTCATTTTAGGTCATTGTACATAATTGCATATTGGATTTGCATCAAGAGTTTTTGAAAAGCCAATGGTTGTCATGTTTCTTTGGACTATTTGTAGAGGACAATGCGGATGTTTGGTTCATTATCATTATCATACATTTCATCATCTCATTCATTTATCATTATCATACATTTCATCATTTCATTCATTATCATTTTATTTTCATTATCATCTCATCATCGCATTACCATTATAGTCATTTCATTCATTTCATTTCATTTTCATTCATTATCATTTATATTATTTTCATTATCATCTCATCATCGCATTACCATTATAGTCATTTCATTCATTATCATTTTATTTTCATTATCATCTCATCATCGCATTACCATTATAGTCATTTCATTTTCATTCATTATCATTTATATTATTTTCATTATCATCTCATCATCACATTACCATTATAGTCATTTCATTCATTTCATTTCATTTTCATTCATTATCATTTATATTATTTTCATTATCATCTCATCATCGCATTAACATTATAGTCATTTCATTCATTTCATTTCATTTTCATTCATTATCATTTATATTATTTTCATTATCATCTCATCATCGCATTACCATTATAGTCATTTCATTCATTATCATTTTATTTTCATTATCATCTCATCATCACATTACCATTATAGTCATTTCATTCATTTCATTTCATTTTCATTCATTATCATTTATATTATTTTCATTATCATCTCATCATCACATTACCATTATAGTCATTTCATTCATTTCATTTCATTTTCATTCATTATCATTTATATTATTTTCATTATCATCTCATCATCGCATTACCATTATAGTCATTTCATTCATTTCATTTCATTTTCATTATCATCTCATCATCACATTACCATTATAGTCATTTCATTCATTTCATTTCATTTTCATTCATTATCATTTATATTATTTTCATTATCATCTCATCATCGCATTATCATTCATATTAGTAATCATTTCATCATTTCATTCATTATCATTCATATTACTTTCATTATCATCTCATCATGGAATTATCATCATCATTCATATTAGTTTTATCATCTCATTATTTATCACATCATTATCATTCATTTCATGGTCATCATCATTTCATCATTTCATTATCATTATCAGTTATCGTATTTTCATTTTCATATCATATCATTATCATTTCATTTTCATTATAGATCCATTATTATTCATTTATCCATTCATTCTAATTACAAATCATTATATTTTCATCACATATCATTTTATCATACATCTCCTCACTATTTACTCATATCATTTTACATCATATCATATCATGTTATCATACAAAATTCATAATGCATATCATGACCACAACATTCATTTTTCATCATATTATCATCTTTTGCCTGCATTAAAAAATCCAAAAAAATAAACATTTCCATATACACATCATAAGTCATCCACCTGCATGACATCATTAGTACACATTATCAAATCATCCTCATCATAATAAAAACATCATAATCGAATCATCCTGCATATCATGTTAGTCA
Source organism: Sequoia sempervirens (assembly GCA_007258455.2). Lineage (NCBI taxonomy): Eukaryota > Viridiplantae > Streptophyta > Pinopsida > Cupressales > Cupressaceae > Sequoia > Sequoia sempervirens. Next base: position 32,447 of record VDFB02052264.1, read on the forward strand.
TCAAATCATTCAAATGCAAACCAAAATCCATAACACATAGAAATAAATGCATATCACATTATCATCTCAAAAATGCACATCACATCATCAAAAGCAATCATCGCCGCTGCATATCATCACTCATAAAAAATGATACAAATGTTCAAAATGTCCAATGAAACTAAAATGTCCAAAGCGAAATACATCAGATATGATAAAAAATCCGTATACATGCTCCAAAAATGGTACACATATGTGCACTATATCAGCTAACTGGTCGATGCCCCTGATGGAGCTGGTCCGGAAGGAGGTGGCCTACCACTGGTACCTACGTTTGGATCCCACCGAGGCCCAGTCACTCCCATGCTCTGTGTATGTGTCTGTGATCTACTCCTAGTCCTACTGCGAGATCGAGGAAATGGCTCTCTGCGCTCGGGAGGACACTACTCCTCGTACTTGACTCTGTAATACTCGGCCTCCCTCGCCATCTCCATGCCCTCTGCGATGGCATCCCGCAATGATGCACTCTCTACAGTGCCCATCAGCCTTTGAGCAATGCCATCAGCCTCTATTTCCCTCCATCTAAATGCATCTCTCTTTGTCATCACCTGGGCTAACTGTGGGTCTGGGGTAGGTGCCTGTGTCTATGCCTATGCTAGTTGTGCCTATAGCTGTACAATAAATCCATGTGCCTGCACCAGCTAACTCTGTAACTATCTCTGCTGTCCCTGTAGTGTCTGCACCTGGGCCTGAAGTGTGGCTATCTGCCCCTGCTGAGATGAGGATCCCATCCAGATCACTGTCCGTCACCCAATCCCTGTCCTCGGCCGTCACATGATTTGGACACCCCTCATAATATCTAGCCTCAACCTCCCCAACACCTGTCCCCCATCCCCACCATCATCTCCATCATCCCCATCAGAACTCTCCTCCTCATCTCCACTCTCCACCTCCTCTCCTCCAACTGCTCCCTGCTCACCACCGGCCACATCCTCCTGTCTCACTGCCCCTAGCTGTGGTGCTACCAGAATGGGTGTTGGCTCATCAGGACTGGTAAACCGTGGAAAAGGATGTGTATGGTAATATAGAGAGTACTCATCAGACATGCCAGCATCAATAATGTCTTGCCTGTCATCCCATGCCTCGGGCGCTAATGACTGAAACTCTGTATACTCTATCTGATAGGAAATACATGGCCCCCATCCAGCCTCAACTCTGCTCTGGGCATAGTGTGCAACCCCCTGTGGCATCCCCTGCGTAAATCCAAACTGTCTCTGTACCCACAATGCTAGAAACCTCTCAAGAATGAAGGGATTCCTCCCTATCAGAAACTGAGGAATACATACAAATGGCATCTCTACATCATCTGTATCCCATGGCTCACAATCAAGATATGGTCGCCATACCACTGCATCCATATCATCTAGAAGTCGTCTCTAGTAATCCACCTTGCCCAGCTTGGGTTGGGTAAGGAACATAGCATACGTATATACATAGGGCCTACCTGGTGGCCTAACTATGGGGCACGCCAGTCTCGTCATAGCAAGATGCTCCCATGCCCAGATCTGCAGCAGTGTCACACCACAAGACAAAATGGAAGCACCCCTATATACCACCTAATGCAAATCATGATATAGATACGCTAACATGCAACTCCCCCATGTATATCTCCGCGGCTGTAGCAACATCTGCTCCAAAATCCTGCCCCATCCCACGGATAATCCCTTTGCCCAGCGATCCGGACAAAGGAGACCTCCAATAAATGCACCCAAAACTATAGGCAAGGCTGGATATCCTCGAAAGTCAGCCCACGGTACCTAGTACCCAGCTATATGGGCATCACCGAACACTCTCCTCAAAGCGTCTGTACCCCCGAGCTCCTTGTGATAGTAATACACAAGGGCACCAACCACTGGGATACCTAATATCTTGTATACATCCTCTAGAGTCACCGTCACCTCACCAGTCGACATATGAAAGGTGTTGTGCTCTGAATGCCATCGCTCTGCCAGTGTCGTCAATAATCCTCTGTTGACCCGAACTAGTGGCATAGCCAACAAGGATCTCAAACCACAAGTATCTATCAAAGCTACGTCAACAGGTGTCAACTCAGGTATCCTATCCCATCCTGCTGATTGCCGCTCTCTAATCTGGAGGTTTTTGAAAACCTCCTATTTTCATCACAAGAATAATTCATCAGCATCATACCAATCATTCAACTAAAATCAATTAGACTCATATCTATCAGTGACCTATATCAAGTGACCTATATTAGTGAACTATATCAGACCCATATCAATGACTCATATCAAATCAACGACCCATATCACACAATCAATCCTATCAAGGAAACCAATACACAATCTATCTAGCTGGATATCATATCAAATCTACTCTACGATCAATTACTATTTGTTTTCTATCATAGAAAGCAAATTTATCAGAAGTCATTTCAATCATTTATCTCACATTTACTCTTTGTTTTCTACTCTAGGAAGCAAAGTTATCAGTTCAATCTACTCTTTGTTTTTGAAACAAAGTTATCAGACAATTACTCTTTGTTTTCTACTCTAGGAAGCAAAGTTATCAATCAATCATTCGATTATTCTATCATTTCTATTCATATTAGCATGATGACACAAAAATTTACTTATCTATTGACTAAGGAAGCAATATAAATCATCATTTTCGCATTCCTATCATCAAATCATACATTCTGCCTATTTTTACCATATGTGCTACTCTGTGGACTCTATGCGCTAAAACCCATATGCACCGTTCTTTTCACGAGATGCGCTAAAACTCGTATGCGCCATTCTTTTCGCTCGATGCGTTCAAACAGATCCCCTATGCGCGTTTTCCCTATATGCGCAACTTTACTCAACCTAAGTGCTACTTTAATCACTGGATGCGTGTTTTCCCTGTATGCGCCATTGTTTTTCTTATATGCGCTTTACTCCTAAATTTTTCTATCATACCCTATATGCGCGTTTGTTTTTATCAAAAGCGCTAAACTGGTTTGACGTTAACTATTCAAAATCTATCCTATATGCGCTATTGTTTTTACCCTAAGCGCTGGAGAAATTATCGAAAGCGCTCAAACTATCCTAAAAGCGCTAAAACATCATTTTCAAACACAAAATCTGTGGAAAAAAATAGACAATTTTGATTCAAAAGAATTTTTTTTGAAAGCACAGGTGGTTAGATCGACGCACCGGTGGTCTGTATGCTGCTGGCCTCTAGTATCGGCGAGATCTCTTGAATCAGTGGTGATGATAAGGAATCTCCATGTCGCAAGGTCACTCTCAGAGCTACAGTATTCACCAAGTTAAAAAGTGCAAATGATTTGTCTCTTTCTCCTTTTTTACCTTTTAAAGGTCAAACAAGGGTAAGTTTGCTGCCTTTTGACTTTATTTTCAAAATGGGACATTTCTTTTCCATCATTTGTCAAGAGCTAAATTACTCTCTCCCTCATTCGTGATTTACCTCCTGAGGGGGCATCATCAACAAAAACATCGAAAGCATATCGGGGGCAAAAATTTTATTTTCTTTGAAGCAATGTGTTTTACACATCACTTCAAAGAGGGGAAAAATGTATATGTCTAAAAATGGTCATGATTAAGCTTGTTAATTAATTAAATATGAATTATTTAATTAATTCCCCTAAAGTCATCTGCATATAAATAAATTTAATTATTTATTTATATTGTTCATTTTCTAATTCTTTTACCTTAATTAAATAAATAATTTTATTTAATTCTTGGAATTTCCCACATTCCTCTTAATTAAATTAAATAAATACGATTATTTATTTTAATTATCATATCATTCTAAAGTTTGAATATTTGAATATTCAAATAATGGAATATTCTCTTCATCCCATAATCAAATTAAATATTAAATATTTAATTTAATATTTTCCTCACTCTAAATTCATTTCTAAAACATAATTAAATATAATTTATTTAATTATGCGAGTTTCTATATCCATCTTCACTTACAAATTAAATAAATTTATTTTATTTAATTCTAACTCATTCTAAACTCACTCTTCGAAACGGAAATTTCCCTTCGGATCTCAATGACGGAAATTGAAGGAAAAGGGAAACCTTCTATCTCCCTCTCCACTTTCGAAAATCTTCCATCGTCCATTTGAACAAGCTTAATTCAGACCGTTAATCAAATCAGCCAATCAAATCCTTTCAAAGACTCTATAAATGCCGTGCAAATCCAAGCTTTGGTTACCTACGCATACATACGAAAAACGCATGAACATACATGCAAATCAGCTTATGCAATCACAACCTTTTAGCATCACAACAATATTTTCATCTTAGCATAGCCTTGCATTTAGCATAGTGTGCATTTTCAAATCTCGTTCTTCAGCTGTTCATTTTGTTGAGCTTGATCTGCTAATCTGAGAGCCATTGGAAACAACAAAACGCTGGAGTTAGAGAGAGATAAGACGATTTCGGGGAAGCTGCGGTCACAGTTTGCTTATTTTGTTTTCTTTTTCAGTTTTCCTGATTTAATGTCTTATTGATATGTGCTTGAATTTCATTTAGATTGATACATTTTTCACACACACACCTGATGTCCCGCTTTAGCTATTGTGTCCTCATTTGACATGAAACGATATGTTGTCATGGCCTCATCTTGCCCCTATAATACACAACATAGTAAATAATGTTTAGTACACCAATTATATCATTTCAACGAATATGCTATCCAACACAAAACCTCACTTTAGACATATTTCACACTTTAGATGACTCATCTAGTTGTATAGGGGTCATTTCTGACTTCACAAATCTAACTTCTATTAGTTTTGCACCCACAAAATTGACATGGGATAAGGAATAGATAAAATAGAGAACCATGATTGCTCCCTTGGAACATATGAGGATAAATTTAATTTAGGATCAATTTATTTATCAACTTCCAAGAAAAATACATCATTTTGCACTGCTAGGTGCTAAATTAGGCGCACTATGTGCTGCCTTTTGCATCCCAAATGGATTACATTTAGGTCTGAAAGGCAGTGTTAACTACGCCGAATATAGCACCGACTACAGAATCAAGAATTTTTTTTTAAAACTTCTCGTGTCAAGGAAGAGATGATAGGATAAAAAAGCCACGCGAAGGAAGAGAGGAGAAAAAAGGGAAAAATGGTGCGAAGGATGGCTAGAAGCAAGTAGATCAAAAATTTGATTTAGTTTGTGACACCATAGGTAAGGTTACAATTTTTTTTTTTGTTCCCACAAATATTTTTGTTTGGATTAAATGGAGAGGATTACATGAAGAAAGGGTTGTGAATATTGATTTGTTTACACGCAAATCGTTCAAGTCTCATGTGGTTGCAAAGGAGGAGGGTGAAATTGTAGACATTGCATTATTTCCTCCACATCTAAGAGCAGTGAACGCATTTTTGAAACCCCAATGCCCCGGTTCGTTTATCATTCCCATCCCAAGCTTTCGGTTTTTGGTTCAATTTCTCGGACCTTCCCTCCATACCTTTCTCTAAAGATAACTTTCTCACTTCCTTCCTAAAAAAGTAGTCGAGTGCTTTCAAGACAAGTCCTGTGGGAATAGAGGTTGGTTGAGACAATACGAGGAGATAGGGATTTTGAGATGACAGTTGAATAATAGATCATTTCTTCAAATTTGTGAGACCTTCAGGCTTAAATTAGCTATTACTATTTTTCACTTATTCTTTCACAGAATAATGAGCCCGTGGTTTCGAATTCAATGTGCACACACATTCATTTTCTTTCTAATCAGTGGATGTGACTCAAGCATGGGACCTATCTATGTTAACTCTCAATAAAACCACACTTCGTGCCATTTCTATCCCCCAAAGATTACCATTCTATACAGGTGCACAAGCATTGATTTTTTTACAATACATTTGTTTCATTTTTCATATATTTATATCCTTTCAAATATATTTATATTCTATACAAGTGCTCAAGCAATTGATTCATAGGCATTTAAATCCAAAAAGAGAGTCATTCAAGGTAAAAATTTCATACCACAAACTAGACGAAAATTTTCATACCTAACATTGTGTACTTCGTTTGGCTCCATAGACTGGACAAAAATCATTTTCCCTAGGTTGCCTCAAAATGTCAAGCAATAGAGGGAAGAGAACAAAGGGAGCAGACTCTGGCCACAATGAGGTAATTCATTTTCAATTTATAGATTTGTAAATGTTTCCATTGTTTCTTTCATTTTTAGTTTTTAGTTTTTTATTTTTAAATTTAAAAGAAGAAATTTATTTTATATATATAGAGACATGTGACTAACAAAGATAAAGAGGCATTGGCTTCCATATTAGGGGCAGAGGCAATGGAAAATTTGGATGATGTGCACTGGACAATGCTTTCTAGATACATAGAAAACCAATCTAGTGAAGCCCCTCAAACATTGCAACCAAATCAACTGTGTCAAAGGGAATCAATTGATTCCCCAAGTAGTCCTAGATCAAGCAAAAGATCCAGGAGGAAATCAGTAATAGTAAACTCAAGGAGTGTAGAACATGGAGTAGAGGCTTCCACTATCCCACCCACTCAAGGGACACATACTTCTTCCACCACGCTAAGTTTTTGATCTTGCATTCGTAGCTACAATACCAAGATAGAATATGATGTGGTTTCAGGGGAATTCCGAATGATAGATGTTGGAAAAGGTTTTGTGAATAGGTTGAAGGAAACATACCTTCAATGGTTCAAAGACCATCTACATTTTCCATTCTCAAAGATACCAATACACCTGCAAAAAGCATTTATCAATGCCACAAAGACTAAATTTGGCATAGGTTGGTCTGTGAAGAAGGTAAAGCTACGAAAGTCTCAAAATTGCTAGAGATTTTGGTGCAACCAAACAAAGAAGATAAAAAAAATCCCTCCCGAGCTAAGGCTCAAAAAAAGGCCAATTCATGTAAGTGTCAAAGTATGGAAAGAGCTTGTAAAAGCATATGATAAGTCTAATGCACGGAGGAAGTCCGGTGAGGAGAGTACGTAGGTATTTGAATTTGCTCATAAGATTATATCAAATTTATTAAATGATTTTTAAATTTTATTTGTGCATGGTTAAATTGAATTAGTATATGTTTCAGGACAAGGCCTCCAAGGCTAGGCTTCAAAAACTTTGTGCCACACATCATAGTGGCCAGAAAGGTTTACATGCCTTGATCTGTACATTTGTAAGTATATTTAATATGTTAAATGATTTTTTTTAAAATTTCCTAGGAAAAAGTAAATGATTGCATATTAATTAGTTTAACTAGTCCATGTGCCATGTTTTGATAGGAGGAGGAATATGGTTGGCATCCAAAGCAATTTGAAAAGGAAAAGTTACAAAGCAAAAAGTGGGCCAATTTTTTAATCTAGATGGAGAACGAGGTATCAATAGTTGAATTTCAATAACTTAGTTGGATACTGTTGTGTTAATATGTCAATTTTCATTTCTTGTGTTGAGTTTTTTATTGATGCGTAGGATGAGTTCTAAAGTGCTTCTCTATTGTCCCTAGATCCCACTCAATTGTCCCATTATTTCATGTTGAGGAAAAAAATATTGTTTTCCTTAAAGGGTAGTGGGTGACATTCATGCCTTATTTTCATTGCATATTTTAATTAATGACCATTGTCTTTTAAAATCTCTTAAGTGTCCTCATTTAAGTTATGAGTTGTATTATTTGAGCAACTTAGTCCCATGTTGATTTGATTTATCTTCTTTTCTCTCAAACATGGTATCTCAAGGAGTGCTTCCTTGAATTCATGTTGTCATTCTACTAAGTGATCCACATGCATCTTTCCATCCTTCCTCATGATGCTGCCATTCTTTTAACATGTAAGCATGTTTTGATGCATCCTGGTAGGCATCTTATAGATCTAACACATCCTTGTAGTCTACATCACTTGTTGTAGCTAACCAGCCACTTAATTTTTCCATCTAACTTAAAAAAGGTAGTAACTTCCTGTCTTCCAAGTTAAAAAAACCCCATAAATAAAGAAATATACAGTAAAAAACCTACAACTTGATCTGATCAACATAGAGAAGCGTGTAATACTACACTTCTTAACATTCAAAGGATAAATGGAATGTCCTTAACACCAAGTAGAGCTATCCAAAAAATCTAACTAAAAACACAAACGTGCTCCCGCACAAAATGGCCTAATGATTGGTTGCCATAGAATTCAAACTACCGAAGTAACAACATTGATCAAGTTAACATATATGCATCATTTGCATAAACAACTGAACCATTTATGTGCATGAATAAATAGTAGAAGGATGTAGATGAACTCAATTCATCTGACTTTATGCCTCTTGGCAAGCATTCCTCTTGAATCTCTAATATCAGGTGCCCAAGAATTCCCTATAGCTTTTACCTTTCGTCGCCGCCTTTCCTCTTCACTGTCAAACTCGTCTCCTTTTTCCTTATCTACATTTCTTGCTTCAGCTTCTAATTCATCCCATGTTTTACCTTCCTCCCCTTTAGAATCTTCTTCTTCTTCATCCTCATCTAACTCCACAAGAGATTCATCTTTTGAACCTTCCTCATCCAATTTTGATTCCTCTTCTACATCAAAGGGTTCATATCCTTGATCTGACTCTTTTGAGTTATCAGAATCAAAATAACTAGCTTCCATATTAAAAAATTCCCAACCACCATCTTCAATAAATTTATCTAGATCATTAGTAATAGTCTTCAAAATTGGCCTCCAGTTCAAGTTCATTCTACTTTCATAATACTTTATCCATGGAGTTCATCCATTCCTTGATGCCATCAATCAAAGATTGAGGAATGGCATCAATGTAGAGTACATCCCACTTGAAGTCTTTGAAAACAATAGCCATATCAAATTCCTTTTTCCCAATTCCTACTCTCTCAAGGTTAACAATCTCAATCTCACTAATAGTGATTACTACGAAAGGTAATTCCACCAACTCTACCAAAAATTTTACCATAGGAACAATAAAAGAAAAGGCTTTGAAAGGAACTCCATGAAAACCAAGCTCTCTAAATGGTACATCAAACTCTAGTTCAAAATATTTTAGATGAGGCTACTCCCATAGCTCTCTTACTCGCTTGACAAATCCTTGAAACTCTTCATTGATATTATTTCTCCTCTCCCTCTCCTATTGTTCTTCCTCAATTTCATCAGGATCATACATTGACCTTCTTGCCCCTCCTAAAGTTTGGACCACATCCATTTCCTCCACATAAAATTGGACATCCTTGGTCTTCTTGGTTCCCACGCCACGATATGGTTATGCAAATGAAAATGAAGCAAAGTAATCATCTCCTTCTCCGTTGGTTGGAAGAATTCATGCTTAATGTTTTGATACATGATATCAGTTCTCTCTTCTGCTCTCATGGTTGAATACAAAAATCCCTCCATAGTTCCAGTCATCTTTCTTCCTCTTCCACCAAATTTTGGCCTGATCCACAAGTCTGCCAGCCTAATTTCCTTTGTTTTTGAAAGCTGAAGTTTCTCCCGAGTCACCAGTGTAGCTCTCTCTACCTTTTTAGACTCTTTCATTTCTATAGGAAATTAGTGCCTAATTGATTAACAATCTCAATCTCACTAATAGTGATTACTAAGAAAGGTAATTCCACCAACTCTACCAAACAATTTATCATAGGAACAATAAAAGTAGAGGCTTTAAAAGGAACTCCATGAAAACCAAGCTCTCTAAATGGTACATCAAACTCTAGTTCAAAATCTTTTAGATGAGGTTGCTCCCATAGCTCTCTTACTCACTTGAAAAATCCTTGAAACTCTGCATTGATATTATTTTTCATGTCCCTCTCTTCCTATTCTTCCTCAATTTCCTCAGGATCATTCATTGACCTTCTTGCCCCTCCTAAAGTTTGGACCACATTCATTACCTCCACATAAAACTATACATCCTTGGTCTTCTTGGTTCCCATGCCATGATATGGTTATGCAAATGAAAATGAAACAAAGTAATCATCTCCTTCTCCGTTAGCTAGAAGAATGCATGCTTAATGTTTTGATACATGATATCAGCTCTCTTTCTTCTACTCTCATGGTAGAATACTGAAATCCATTATGGTGGGCCTCCAGAGTTCTAGTCATCTTTCTTCCTCTTCTACCAAATGTTGGCCTAATCCACAAGTCTGCCAACCTAATTTCCTTTGTTTTTGAAAGCTGAAACTTCTCCTAAGTCACCAGTGTAGGTCTCTTTTCCTTTTTAGACTCTTTCATTACTACAAGAAATTAGCACCTAATTGATTAACAATCTTAATCTCACTAATAGTGATTACTAAGAAAGGTAATTCCACCAACTCTACCAAACAGTTTACCGTAGGAACAATAAAAGTAGAGGCTTTGAAAGGAACTGCATGAAAACCAAGCTCTCTAAATGGTACATCAAACTCTAGTTCAAAATATTTTAGATGAGGTTGCTCCCATAGCTCTCTTACTCACTTGACAAATCCTTGAAACTCTACATTGATATTATTTTTCCTGTCCCTCTCTTGCTATTCTTCCTCAATTTCATCAGGATCATACATTGACCTTCTTGCCCCTCCTAAAGTTTGGACCACATCCATTACCTCCACATAAAACTGGACATCCTTGGTCTTCTTGGTTCCCACGCCATGATATGGTTATGCAAATGAAAATGAAGCAAAGTAATCATCTCCTTCTCTGTTGGCTGGAAGAATGAATGCTTAATGTTTTGATACATGATATCAACACTCTCTCTTCTGCTCTCATTGTTGAATACCAAAATCCATTATGGTGGGCCTCCAGAGTTCTAGTCATCTTTCTTCCTCTTCCACCAAATTTTGGCCTAATCCACAAGTTTTCCAACCTAATTGCCTTTATTTTTGAAAGCTGAAGTTTCTCCTGAGTCACCAGTGTAGCTCTCTCTGCCTTTTCAGACTCTTTCATTGCTATAGGAAATTATCACCTAATTGATTGACAATCTCAATCTCACTAATAGTGATTACTAAGAAAGGTAATTCCACCAACTCTACCAAATAGTTTACCATAGGAATAATAAAAGCAGAGGCTTTGAAAGGAGCTCCATGAAAAACAAGCTCTCTAAATGGTATATCAAACTCTAGTTCAAAATATTTTATATGAGGTTGCTCCCATAGCTCTCTTACTGGCTTGACAAATCCTTGAAACTCTACATTGATTTTATTTTTCTTGTCCCTCTCTTGTTGTTCTTCCTCAATTTCATCAGGATCATACATTGACCTTCTTGCCCCTCCTAAATTTTGGACCACATCCATTACATCCACATAAAACTGGGCATCCTTGGTCTTCTTGGTTCCCACGCCATGATATGGCAATGTAAATGAAAATGAAGCAAAGTAATCATCTCCTTCTCCACTAGTTGGAAGAATGCATGCTTCATGTTTTGATACATGATATCAGCTCTCTCTCATACTCTCATGGTTGAATAATGAAATCCATTATGGTGAAAATCCAGGGTTCCAGTCATCTTTCTTCCTCTTCCACCAAATGTTGGCCTGATCCACAAGTCTACCAGCCTAATTGCCTTTGTTTTTTAAAGCTGAAGTTTCTCCTAAGTCGCTAGTGTAGCTCTCTTTGCCTTTTCAGACCCTTTCATTGCTACAAATCATCTGTGGGATTTAATAATTTGTACCACATTGTTGATTTTCTTTGAATCCTTATATCTAAAGGAAATTTCCTTAACATAAATACTACTAGGGAATTTCAATGTTGGCATGTAGTTGGCATTAAAGCCAATACCTAGAACATTGAAAATTATTCTTATATAAGAATTCCCTCCATCTTGTTCGCTTGTAACACTCTTGATGGTGGCTACATGAAATGGAACCATGATACCATATATGGGTACCAAAACAACATCATTTTTTGTATCAAAGAAAGCAACATCATTTTTTGTACCATATATGGGTACCAGAACAACATCATTTTTTCATATCAAAGAAAGCAAAAAGAAGAATGGTGAGCATGAGAGTGGGAGAGCGTGCATGAGGAGGTGGTTTGAAATTTGTTGTTGGTGAAGGGGAATCAGAAGAGGATGAGGATGATGGAGATCTGTGGGAGGGCGATGGCAGTTGGTTTATGCTTTGGGGGGACTATTGGCTGGGGAGTGTCATGGAACTGGGGTCTGTGTACGTTGGACCCTCTATTTTGAGGGCTTCTTTCACCATTCTTCTTAGTGATGATGGCCATGGCCTTTTATTCTAGGTTGTCTTTATTCTAGAGGGGGGGCCCTTTCTTATTGCCCTGTTTGAGGATCTCCTGCTATTATGGTTTGGCCCTTGTCTATGGATGCATGCTGGAGTGTTTTTGGTGGCTGTTGCTAGAAATGAGATTTCTAGGGGTAGGGTTCTATCTTGGGTGAACATTGTGAGGATTCAAATGTTGTTTGGAGAGCCATAGTGTTGTCTTGATTCAAATCTTGCAGTTGTAGCCGGTAGGATAGCTATCTCTGAATCTTGTTTCCTTTCGTTTCCCTTGGTGGTGCCTCTATCCCCTGGTTATGTGTTGTAGTTAGGCGGTTGTTTTTCCTAGAGAGGCTCTAGTTTTTCCATTGAATTTGGCCCTACAAGGCTTGGTGATGCTTCCTCTTATTCTTTTGCAGGCTTCTTGTTTCCTGTGGTGACTGTGAGTAAATATTGGTTGGAGGTTTCTCTCCAGTTTTATTTGTGTAGGGGTCTGAATGTTTATTGGTTTCTCTTTCTTAGCCCCTACTTTTGTTGGTCAAGGACCTCCCCTATATTTCTGGAAGAGATATGGTTATGGGAGATGATTTTCAAGACCCCTGTGTGCTTCAAAGATTTTATGTTGTTCAGGGTTTCTTTAGTCCTTCCTTTACTATTTGGTCTAAAGTCTTCTATAGAGGTGAGGATTCTGACTGGTAGTAAAGATCTTTGTTGTCAGCTTTTCATTTTCTCTCTTTTCCATCCTATGGAGGTGGATGCTTCTTCTAGAGAGGTGGAGAAGGTGTGCACGGGAGAGGCAGTTTGCTGGTTTTGGGGGTGCTATTCTTTCTATCTTCACTCCTTTTCTTCTATAGCTCATCCTATTGAGGTGAATGCCTTTTCTATTGAGGTGGAGAGGGGTTGCTTGGCAGAAGAGATGTGTTGGTGTAAGAATGCTTCTCATTTGGAGATGGTGAAGGGTTGCAAGGAATATGCAGATTGTAGCTTTTGGGGGTTTTTTGATGCTTTAACTTGTTCGTCCTACGGCTACCTTATGGTGGAAATCTTCATTCATGGTTATGGGATCCATGTAAAACCCATGTTTCAGGTTAAGGATTCATGTCAAAACCCTTATATGGTTGAGGGATCCTTGTTCATTTGTGATGACCTTCCCTATAGAGGTGGAAAGGGTGTTTTGTTGGGCTCAGAAATTTCTATTGTTGGTGCTTTGTTTCTAATCTATGATTTGCAAGTAATATCCTTGGGTTCAAGGTCCCTATCAATACTTGGATGTACAGGGTTGTGGATCCCTTCAAAATCCACATATTTGGGTTTAAGGTCCCAATCAAAACTTTGTTTTAATGGGTTGGTGGTCCCGTCAAAACCAATGGGTTGTAGTGGGTTGTTGGTCTCGTCAAAACCAATGAGTTCAAGATTCATGTAATATCTTGGTTCTTTTCTAGGCAACCCGTTGGCTAGTTGTTAGCTTGTTGCTTCCCTGTTGCACTGCTGGTTGACTTTGAATCTATCTTTAGGGAAGCTTGTTCTTATTTGTGTGGGTTTTGGGTCCCCTTAAAACCTGATGGTTTCGGGTCCATTCAAAACTTGTTTTTCATCTTATCAAAAACATCATTTTTTGTATCAACTTGAATCATGAGCTCTCTAGAAATGGGGATATCATCCACATTTTTGTATGAAACCATCTCAGTGGATGGATTGGAAGAGCCATGTCCATCTCCTATACCAGTGCCCCCTACAGGAAATCTTCTTGCAGTCTCCTCATTCTTTTGTAGAGGGTTCACACTTAAGGTTATGTAATAGAATTTACAGTTGATAGTTAAATTGTATAACAATTTTTTTTATGATCTTTACTAACATTTATTAGTGTTGGTGTAATTAAATGTCTTGTACCTTGTCCTAGGTCATAATTACACCTTAGTTAAGTTTACTTAGGGACCACATAGGAGGTTGTTGGAGAATTTCCACTTTTGGTGGACTTGACATGTCATTACCTCATCATTTCCACCTTTTGTGGACACATCATGTGATTATCTCTCCACCTTAAGTGGAGTGATAGGTTTTCATAGTTGTCTCATGTCATAAGATTATGACACTTGTCATAATCTTATGCCCTTCTATGTTCTCACCTTGGCTATATAACCAAGGGGTCTCTATCATTGTAAATAATCATAATCATAATCATTATCATATCAATGACATTGAATACAGTTTATTCTTGTCATATTTTCTCTCTCTTTTTGTGCTTTCCATTTGGTCCATAGATCTTGGCATCCATAGCCAATTCTAACATGGTATCAGAGCGGGTTGGGTGCCATTGGAGTCTTTTTCTGAAGAGAGATTCTAGATCCGAGGAGGTTCCGTTCGTGGCTCTTTGTTGCAGGTTCATATCAGAGCTTGCTGGTGCAAATCTGAGCTCACCATTGTGTTCGAAGGTTCAGATAGTCGATTTTGCCTTTTGTTTCATCCAAATTGGAGATACGAGGCCAAATCTAAGAGGGTTTGAAGCTGAAGAGTGGTTGCCAGATCCAGAAGGTAGCTGCAATTTTGGAGCATTTTGGGTCAAATCCGACCCTGCCATCGCATCCAGAAGGGCCAAAAACCCTAAGATCGACTGTCAAATCGTCCGATTCGGAGCAAGTCATCCGGTGAGGCAAAATTTTTTTGCCCAAGAGCCGTACGGCCCCCAAGTCATCATAATTACGCAGGGTACGATTTTTCAAAAAATTATTTTATTGGCCGAAATCTTTTGAAAATTTTTTTTAAAAGAAATTTTCATTTTTAGCGATTAAAAGTCATTGTAAAATTTTTATTGAAAAATCGTTGTTAAAAATAAAATAAAAAACAATAAAAAAAATCTTTGCGGACGAGTACGCACTGTACCACCGCTACCAATCCTCAGTACCCACGCCTTGCCACGTGGCCAAGCCACATTCGCTGGGCGAGCACTGGCATTGAAAGTCTCCTATCCGGCGGTAGTCTATTCCATATATCCGACGGTCGGTGAAAAAAATCGGTAGCCAATCAAATCTGAAGATTCCGAAAGAATATTTCGGGCCGTCACAACATATTCCGACAGTATAAGGAGATTCCGTCGTTCGGCCGACTCCGAGAATATTCCACCAGTGGAATGCATTTTTTTTGACGTGCAGGAGGCCGTCAAATTTAATCTCTGGAAATGATGACGTCATCTTGCATCAGCAGTGCTTTGAAAATTTTCTGCCCCTCACCATTTGAGTTTTCACTTTTGCAGTTCAACTTTGAAGGTCAATATCTTGCTCATTCTGACTCCTTTTTTCGAGCAATTTTTTTTTATTTGGGCTAGAATTTTGTGCTCTACGTATTGGTGCAATCAGTTTTTGGTTTTGGTGCCTAGTTTTTCCAAAATTTGCAGATTCTCACAGGTGTTGCTGCTTCGTCCTCTTTTTGGGAACTTCAGGAGCTCATATCTTGCTCCTACAGTAACATTTTTGGGTGCAATTTTTTTTTGAAAGTGCATGTTTTTTCATGTACTTCTCAGTGGTATGATCAGATTGATCTCATTTTGTACCAAAAATTGTACTTGATACTGTGGCCTATTTTGGGCATTTGTAAGCACTAAGATCAAGTCTAGTTTGCTGTTTTTGGCATCTAGCAATTGTAAACGCACTAAATCTAAAGTGCCAAATCAGATATTGCTTGGGGGGTTTCTTGATTGAGTGATTTGGGGGGGGTCTCTTGGTGCATTGCTTTGATCTGTTTGCTTTTGCTCTCTCATTTTCATGGATCATTCTAAGGTTCCTTTGCTCACATCATATAATTATTCAACATGGCATCAAAATGCATGGAATATTCTAATGACAGAAGGTCACTCTTTATATGTTGAAAATAAGGTACCTGAACCTACTGATGATGAGAAAAAGTTAAAATGGATGATCAAACATGCCAAAGCTCTTGGGTGTCTTCGTAGACTAGTTTCTCAAGATTTTTTATTTCAGATTGAATCATGTAAAAATTCTCATGAAGCTTGGGAAAAATTAAAGCATTGTATGGTACTTTCTGAGGATGAAGTAAGAGGCTATCAAATTGATAATGATTTGATGAATCTTGATCCTAAGAACTTTGACAACATCCAGGACTACATCACTAAGGTTAATGATCTAAAAGAGCAATGTAAAGCATGTGGAATTGATAAGGACATCCAGTTGGTGTACAATACAATGAACAAACTTGGTCCTAATTATGCTTCTTTTGTTTCTAGCTTTCATACTCATAGATTGACTATGGGGTCTGCATACACTACACCTTCATTTGCATCATTTTCTAAGATGTTGATACATGAGCAACAAAAATTAATCTCAATGGGTTTCATCAAGACTTCTAAATCTCAGGCATTGGTGGTTACTCAGGTGAAAGAATCAGAATCAGATAAGAAACAAAAGAAAGCAAAGAATAATCAACATTCAGATCAAGTAAATCCACATTCAGATCAATCAAAGAAAAAATCTTCTTCAAAAGGAGAATCATCTAAGAAGGAGAGACCTTTTTGTGCATATTGCAAGAAGGATGGACATGAAGAACACTATTGTTATAAGAATGATATTGATGAGTTGAAGAATCTTCTCAGAAAGAATCACATTTATTTTCCTTCTAGAATGTTTGAATCTTCTTCTCCTTCCACTTCAAAA
>VDFB02052265.1:0-17961 GCA_007258455.2 Sequoia sempervirens
CAAAATTGGAAGCAAAACTAGAAGAAAAAATGGGAGTAGACATGCAAGCAAAATCGGAAGCCAAATTAGGCGCCAATTTCGGTGCAATTTCCATCATTACTTCCTGGCACTATTTTGGGTACTAACAGAGGTGCTTTGATTTTCTGGTGCTAAAATGGGCACTAAATCTGATGGAAACATCGACGCAAAATACGACACCGAGCTAACCATGCCTGGTTGCACCGAGTTTAGCGCCAGCCAAATTGTTTAATTCATGTACTCAAAATACACTAAAATCTGGCGCTAATTTCCTGTTGTGTTGTTGTGATACATCAAAGAGATTAAAATACATGTATATATGGTCTGCATTTGAGGAGATACCATGATAAAGGATTTGAATATCACTATGGTTTTTCTACTTTTTCTATAATCTAATGATTCAACACTAGAGTTAGGACATGTTTGTAGTTTATATCAATAATAACTTAGATCATAGACATCTAGATACTATTGTTGTGCCTCAATAATGCCTACAATAATTTATTGATGAAAAAATTATAGAACACATGTTTTGGCCCATCATTATGTGGAACATAGTCATTTTAGAGAAAGTTTTGAGGATATATTTTTAATATGATCATATACTAATTGGTTGCCATGTTGTGTTCTTTATTTTGAGTGAAACTAATACAAAGTGGTGCAACTTACATAGATTCATGCTTGGTATTCCATCTTCTAATTCAAAAAGTTCCTAGTAATGGTGGTTCCAAAATATTATTCACAATCCATATTGATTGCAATGCACATGCATAAAGGGTCACTATTTCTTTAAAGAAGACCTTAAGATGATTATGGCCATAAAGGGATACTATTATATGTGAGATTCTTCATACCATCTTGTTTTGACATTTGTGTATCTTTTTTTTATTTTTTCTTTTTTATTCTCTCTTTTTCTAGGTATAAAAGGAAACATATAGAGGTTATCGCTATACTTATGACTTTCTTTAGCCCTATTAAGAACCTAGCATTGAGAACATTGATTAGATGAAACGGGATGTTGTAAGAAGTGTTGTAAAATATACTAACACTTATTTTGATACTTGGAATCCATGTTATGGTAACCAAAGAAACTTAATGCTGCATCACTCCATTTTAGATTACCCTTGTTTATGGGAAACACATGCAATCTTAGTAGAAGATGGTTTTGTGGACTATGTTGAGAAACTCAATCATATTAATTTTCATACCAAATGTAAAAATCATGTACATGCTTTTATAAGAGAGGATTCTTCTTGTCATGTTGCTACAAATATCCTTGGGATTCACAATTGATATCAAATTTTATTTATTTCTAAGAATGGCCATGTGAAATGCATCCCTACTTGAAGAAGTTGGAGGTTGAACATTCGTAACCTTTCCATAGTTCCCATATTAAGAGAAAATTTAGACTACCTATCAAGGAACCTCATTTTAATGATCATTTTTCTCTATGTTTTTTCTCCCATTTTGTGCATTTGATCCCTTTCACCCTGTTAGTGATCCAAATCTACACCCTATATGCCAAGTTGTGAAAGAACTCAGCAGGTTTGGATGTAACATGGGACTACTTTCAGGTTGTGGGTGTCCTGTTTTGAAAGTAGACCTCCAGATTATGGGCTAGCTCCTCTTTTTATGTCACCTAACTAATTATTTCTGAGGAAAATGATAAAAGGATGTATAAAATGAACATTAATTGAAACTGTTAAGGGTGATACACCAAAAAATTGACTAAGACTTATAAACAACCTATTCACATTCAAAACAATGCCATAAAACCTTGTTCACACAACTCATTTTCACAAGCATTTCATATAAGTAATTTATAAGGAGGTTTTTTAACAAGACTCTTAGAAGGAAAACAAAATCTCACAACTAACAGGACTTGCATGAACTAACACAACTTATAACCTGTAACAATGCATTTTCTGCTAAATAGGTGCTTAACCATGAGATAAGATTACAAGGAAAGGAAAATTTCCACAAATAATCTGGTCAATCACTAACAACACACAATAAAACATGAAATGAGAAGGAAAAATGTTATATTTATTGATTCAAAGTACTCAACTATATCACAAGTCCATCTGAGTTACAATAGTGCTCCTGCTGAAAAAAGATAACTCCCAAAACCAAGCTATCACTCTATTGGAAAGAAAGAACTAACTTCAAATACAAAGATTGAAGTTACTTATGAAAAAAACAACCAACTCCTCTCACACATGTCCATCTATAAGGTTCTAGTCAGATGCAACAAAAAATGCCAAAAAGAACCTTCTAGAAATCCTCCAAACTATCCTCCACATGAAGCAAAGTTAAGCCAAGTCAATAGTCACACTAAAAATGTGACAAAAATGCCTCCAAACAACCCCTCTTCCTCTAAAATCAGTCAAAACAACCCCTCACACACCCTTCATGTCTGCAAGTCATCATTGGTCTTCACACAAGTATTGACCCACTCTTGACTCACACCTTTAGTGCCTTTGCATAATACAAGACTCTATTTTGCATTCAAAAACAATAATAATCTGCTTAAGTGATTTATAATACATCACTTAAAAAAATTACTTTACATTTCAAAAGAATGCAAAAAGGGGCCCCACCACCTTTTGGATTACATCAATATTTTGCATCAAATAAACAACATTAAATAATAGTGATTTACAAATCACATGAGTAATTTTTTTCAATTAGCAAAATGCAAAAATAATGATTATACTTAAATGCGTGTAAAATCATTAGGAAAAAACCCAACTCCTCCAAGGTATTTGATCAATTCTACTTACCTCTACTTTTGCATTTCAAGGCCAAAAAGAACATGACCATGACTTAGTCAACAACTCCTGATTTTCAAAGACAAACAAAGGCCCAATAATTCATCCCATATGATCATAAAGGACTCCACAAACTTTGGAAGTCATCATAAAAATTCTTCAAGGCATATATGTCTCAAAGGTCAAAGGCACATTGTTTGGGACTTGGCACATTTTAAAAGCAAAGCACATGTGTTTAATATGAAAATAAGGTAAAAGATATGCCTAAGTTATGAACTTCACTTAAAGACATGTAACACATAAAAATGTGTTTGCATTTTTAAAACAATGGGAAAAAAATCCCATCGGCCTCCAATAGGGTTCAAACACTAAACATAAAACATGGGGAAAAGTGAAAAAAAACACTCATTTTCCATCAAGCCTTCTAGAGAAAACTTCTTCTACCTTTGGGTTTTGGAAATAGCACTGGAAAATAGTTTCTTTGACTAATTTCTTGGCATTTTTCTAATGAAAACCACAAAAAATAACAAGTAATTGTTGTTTTGTGTACAAAATCTGTATTTTTTCCATGTTTTGATAGCCATCTTATGAGTTAAAGCTGTGGCCATGAGCATTTTCCTAATAATTTTGTTGTTTTACTTTTCTTTGTGGTTATTCATGCTTCTTTAGCCACCATTGGTGACTCTCTGAAGATTAAAAGGAAGCTCTCTGTATTAAAAAAAAAAAAAAAACTTTACATATTGCAAGAATATGAGCAAAAGAAAGCTTAGGTAAGCTTCCAATCAACCCATATCTTTGGCTTTTTGGAAAATAAAGCTCATTTGAGCCTCCATACTTGAAAATAAATAAAAACATGTTTATTTTCTTCTGTATTGAAGTTGAAATAAAGAAACCCCAAGTGGGTTCATTGTTTTGTGAAGAAAAAACGCCCCTTTGGCCACGGCCATGAAGAATTGATAATGGTTTTCATATAATTTTGTTTTGCTTCAAAACTCCATGATAGCTTTTCAATGTTCCTCTATATTTGCAATTCTTGCACCAACCCATATGGGTTTTTGACTTTCAAAAGAAAAAATTGGATTTTGGTTGTAGCTATAAGAAGTGGAATGGGTTTTTGTTGCATACACTTGTTGCTTCGAATAATTTCATGAAATATCCTTTAAAGCTTCTACATTTTGCAATTTTTTTAACAAAACCCAGATGGGTTTTGCATTCAGAGAAGAAACTTGACTTGTACTCTGCATCCCACCAGAAACCCCAAGTGGGTTCTTTGATTTTGTGAAGAAATCCTTTCTTTTAGGCCACAGCTATGAGAAGTCAAAAATGTCTTACCATCTTCAATTCACTTTGTAAAATAATTTCATGATGCAATCTGGGTACTTTAGAGTTTTGCATTTTATGTTGTGGCCAAGAATAACAACCCAAATTTGCTATATTTCATTGAATTCTAGCATTTTCTTATAAAACCCTAAGTGGGTTCCTTCACTCCATGAAGAAAAGGTTTCTCCTAGCCATGGCCTCCAAATGGAATGAAATGGGTTTTGATTTACATTTCTCTATAGAATGAATATTTTATGAAATCCATCTTTCAAAAACTCTGCCTTTTGCATTTTGAACAAAACACAAGTGGGTTTCCTAACTTCATGAAGAAAATGACCTTAATTTATTGTTTCATTTCTATCCATACTACTTCTACCTTATTGAAAGGTATCTAACTATTAGAAAAATTGATATGGCTATCAAGGAAACATAGACTGAAACTTGCTCATAACTAAATTATCTCTTACAATTTCCTCTACTTCTATACTTCAATCATGATTATGCATTGTTTCATCTGAAGCACCATTGTTGCTACATTGTGTTACACATGCATGAATATTGATTAGTTCAGTGAAAGGTTGCTATCATGACAAAGTGATTGTATTTTTTCAAATTCAACATGGGAATAATAGTCTTACTTGTAATCAATAGTAGCTTCATATGCATATGCTTTTGTGAGATCAGTAGGGTTGTGATGCATGTTTGCTTAAAAAATGCTTTCATTGTCTCCACTATCATGATCATTCTAGAGAATTGATAATGCTTGAATATGCTTTATGACCTCTTGTAATTCTTATGTCTTTCATCCACCATCCCTACATACTCCATATGATGGTCTTAAAACTGTCCTTTCTTGCTTTTTTGCAAAAGTAGTAGTTGTGAATGCTCATGTCATGGAATAGAATTCCCTTTCATCACTGTGACTGTGCTCTTCATTTCCATTACACCTCATTTGTCTTAATAGCACTACCCCTATGCACTATCATAGTTTGCTTCCCTCAGTCTTATAGATTGCCTCATGTTTTAGTAGTTGTAGCATTGTCTTCTTGGATTATTGACTTTATTTCCAAGCACTATCCTTTGTAGGACTGTCATGATGTCCATTGAAGATCTTTTATCACTTTCATTGACTTCTCATGATGGTTATTCATAGGAAAATCATAAAATTCCTTCATAGCTATTTAACTAATGTTGTTTTATGCTACTTCTGTAGAAATATCACTTTTACCAGGCCCCTTTGCAATGTTTACAATCTATACCACTGTGCTCTATAAATCTCAAAATGATGAAGGTTAGTATGAATGCCAAACCTCGTTCTTACTGACATAATGACAATAAAGGATTGACATGATACTTAACAGTCACAAAACTCTCTTTCTATAGACATGCAACCTCTATCTTCAGGTTGTCCTGTAACTTGGATTCCTAACATTACACACAACTACTTAAATCATGATTGTCACTCCTCAACATTTCATCAATAACATCAATTGTCATTGATTTTTTTCTCCCATTCTCAAATCAAGAGTTTTTGTATTCTTTTCTTGCAAACACGGGCTTCTTATTCACAGTCAAAATCTGCTCCTGGTCATTGCATAGATCCATCTTCATTTCCATCAAACTATGTGCATCAATACTAGCATGTTGCAAATCAAGTTTCATAACCTCTATAGCTTGAAGGTCAGCTTTCATCCTTATAATTTTTTCCATCAAATCCCTAACTTGTTGATCACTGTCATGAGAACTGTCATCTTTGAATATCAACACAACTTCTTTGACTATTGTTGTCTCTTTCCAAATGCTTTTAAATGTTCATATGTTGGCCTCATCTATGAAACACATTTTCTTTATATAGCCTTCTTTTATGATTGTGTTTAGGGGCTACTCCATTGAAATACATTGTTGCTTGGAGTGCATTGATATTGTGAAGTGATTTTCTTCCATGTTGTTCATTGCATTTTTAAATACCTTTTCTTTTGGACCTTGTTGTCCTATAGCATGAAGTGGTTGTTTCATGCCTTCATTGAGTGAATGATCATTGATTTGCTCCATGTGAACAGTGTATGGTTCTTTGAGTTCATGTAGACCTGTTGTATCTTAACACCATGTTCTTTTCTTTACTCTGTCATTGACTCTTGGCACACAATATTTTTAATGCTCATTGATTCTTGTTGTCCTTTTAATGTAGATCATTTTTTTTGTCCCTCTATGAGATGTAGCATGTATTTTATTTTAGGATTACCCCAATCTTCATGATTTCCCCAACAATTGCTTATTGTCCCACAAGTTTGTTACTTGTTCCTTACAACATTTAAGTCTTTTTGATCATGTGCACAATAAACCAACACCATCTCCTCACTTTAATCTTAGTGGACAGATACATGTCACCTATGTTGGTGACCTGAAAGCTCACCATCCTATGTGATGTGTGGTTGTCCAATAGGATTGAGGTGAGATGAGTTGGATAGTGCCTTGAACTGTTCCTTCTTGCTACCCCATATGCCTCATGATGGTTTTAGACATGTCTTGATTTCTCCTTCATTATTTTAAGAGATGCATAATTGAACTTGATGCATCTTTGAAATCATTTACTTCATTTAATAAAATGGATCGTGGATCCACTTAAGATGATTGAAAGACATGTCAAGCAAAATGTACCTTCCTTTTGACATGATGGCAACAATATGACTTATTCATTATGAAAAGATGAAGTATGAATCTAATGATAGATCACATTATGTGTTGCATCTTTTGAATCTGATAATGAAAGTTGATCAACTGGTGTGATTCCATATTGATTTAATGTATTAATAGCATGTCTATCATTGATTTGATCAAGTTTCTCAATTTCCTATCCTTCTTAAAACATCAGAGGGAAGCATGTTGAGCTCTACCCTCTTGGGAGCCACATTTACCCCACAAGTTGTAATTAGTTGAATCAGAATAATAACAAGACTTGTCCTAAATCTACACAAGGAACAAATAGTTAGATAATCAAAGCATATCATAGGTGTGTTTGATCACTCCTTTCTTGTTTTCAAGGACACTTATGGTATGCTGCTATTCTAATGCTTGTAGACATTAGATTACACGTTTATGGATGTTTTGCATATAATTTTGATCAGGGATCTTTCATTGCTCTAACAATACTGTTTTTATCCAATGTAGGAAATCTAGGAGTAGTGAGGAGGGTGTCAAATGGAAGTAGAGCAACGGGAAGGGTTGAGATGATGCGAACCAAACCAATGGGAATTCGTCATTCCACCAGGAAATGACAGGTCCCTTTTCATGTTATATGCAATTTATTTCTTGTTGTCTATATGTGTATAATCTCTTCTTTATAAGCATTAGGATAGCTAGCCCCTTGGCTTGTGAGGGACATTTATACGCTCATGATTATCAATAAAGATTACATTTGCAATACATATTGGTTCTCTTTCTTATTTGTCTGTAATTGCAACACTGGAATAAAATGAAATATTTTTGACACTCTCTTTTATGCATATTAATGAACTTAGTAGAATATAATGTATCTTTTAATGTTTAAATGAAAACACAAAAGAATAAACACTAAGTTACCTAATTTAAGCTGAAAGCTAAAAATCAGGTAACATTTTTGGCGACATCTACTATATGTTTTCCTACAAAAAATCTTGACTAGTTTCCTAAAGCTTATCCATTGGGAACAGAGTCATCTAAAGGCTATCACCACTTGAAAACAACATTGTATGTTGTTGTAACTCACTAAACCAAAAAGAGACACTTTGAAAAATTATTCAAACACACCAGAAAACAAAGAAAACTACCACCTAACTGTGCAAAACAACACGTAGGAAAAACTAGAAAAGCATCTAACTAATATGCATCAACACTTAGAGGAAACAAAACCTACTCTAATTTGTACAAGGCATATTTTAGATCATACCTCAAAAAAAAAATTGACGTGTATCCCATTGACTAGGATAGGCAGAGCTTCTCCATCTATTGATGATAGTTGAAAATCATTGTGCTCTTTGCACTCAGTAATGACAAACGAGCCACTCCACATGCTATCAAATTTAGTGTGCTTTCTAGGCTTGCTCTTAAATTCATCCCACTTAAGGACAACATCTCCCTCTCTGAACACCCTAGGTGTTGCTCTTTTATCAAACACTTTCTTTGTTTGGAGTTGATGCAACTCCATTGTTTTCATGGCTCTATCTCTTGTTTCATCCAGCTCCATGAGTTGTGCATATCTAACAACCATTGGATGTTCCTCTTCAAACATTTCAAGCTAGTTCATTATGTGAAGAGTTGGAAGCTCAATAGATAAATGCAACCCTGCCTCTTTACCATATATCAGCACATAAGGGGAATTTCCAATGGATCTTTTTGGAGTTATTCTATCTGCCCACAAGGCAGATTTTAACTTGTGCCAAGTTCTCTGGTTATCCTCCAAAATCCTTTTGATGAATCTGATCGGGTTCTTATTAGTTGATTCAGCCAAACCATTACCTTGAGGGTAATAATTTGATGAGGTATTCAAGTTAATATTGTTCTTTACAACCCAATCACTTACTCTTAATCTAACAAATGCCAAAGAATTATCAGAAATGATTGATTGAGGTACCCCAAATCTAGTTACTAGATCATCATAAAAATTCAAAACAACACTTTCGTTGGCTTCTTTCAAGGCTACTACTTATGTCCATCTTGTGAAGTAATCAGTTGCAGCAAGTACCCACCTATGGCTTGCACTTGAAGGTGGGTTAATGGCACCTATAAAATCTGTGAGCAAGAGAATTTGCAGTCACTAACAATAGATAAAATATTCCAAATTAGCCATTGTTAGAACTCAAATAAACCACTCCCTATAAAATTCATTTGAACACAAGAACAATGGAAACAAAGCAAAAAAGAAAGAAAAAGACAATAAAACATTATTCTAATTATCAAACTAGCATTTTATAGGGGGAGTGGTGCTTCTTTGATGTGGAAAGAATCGCTTTTCCAATCCCTTGATAAGCTCTTGATGATGGAGATTCCTTGAAGATGCTATGAGTTGTGATGAAATGCTAACTTGGATGAGTTGTGGATCAAATCCCTAAGATTGTGGAGAAGATTGTGGAGGATTAATACAATAGAGGAGGCCTCTATTTATAACAAAGAAGGATGGAAGAATGTAAAACATGGAGGATGTGGGACAATACATGAGCCAATGACAATATGCCACTTTTCAAGATGTGAGAGGATGAAGGTTGTGCATATTTTGAAAAATGTTCCAATAAATGACATTATGTGGTTTTTCAAATTTGAAAGTTGGTTGTTGGAGGGAGAGGAAAGGGTCTTAAATGCCAAGTGGGAGACATGTAAGAGAGAAGTTAAATGCTTTGTTGGAGGGACACATCCCTTTTGGAGGGATTTTCAAATTTGGAAGAATATTCTCTAAAGATGCCATGTTGAGGGAAATTAGAAGAATTAATAAATCAAAGTAAATGATTTATTGTGCAAGTGGCAAAAGCTAGAGAAAAGATGATTAGTGTTAGAATTTAATGATGACTTAATTAATTTTAGATAGAGATTATTTGACATGACATTTGATTTAGATTTTAAATCAAATGGGAGGAAATAATGGACATTAGCCATTTAATTAAATGCATTTGATTTAATTAAATGAAGAAAATTTGGGAGATAATTAAATAAAATGATTTATTTAATTAAAGAGATAACCTTAGTAGATTAATCAAATAAACTTGATTTATTTAATTAATGGGAAAATATGATTTAATTAAATATGAGGAATGCATGAAGTCAATTTTGCATGTCTACATTTTTTCTCTCTTTGAAGCAATGTACTTGCTGCATTGGTTCAAAGAATAAACTTGCCACGATCAAAATTCAAAAAATTTCTAATTTTTTCGGATGCCCTAGCGAAAAGAAGTATACTGGTACATTGTCCCCTTGAGAGATCGAGCGAAAAGATTAGATTTGAGGGCCGATCTCACGATAAAGAGGTTCAAGATAGACGTAGGGATGGTTATGATAATGATGCAAATGAGATAGTTTTAAGATGCTTAGAATATCCAATCTATATTATCCTAAACAACTTAAAATGATGATGCACTACATTTGAGATGAATGAGATGGATGATGTGATATGCTATGATTATGAGATTTATGTATGCTAATGTTTTGTGATTTGGGATGGATGCATTGGTGGTGATGATTAAATGTTAGCATGATGAGAAAAAGGAAGAAATGAGATGATGACAAGAGGATTCAACAAGCCAACTTTATGATGAGAGATGGATGATTTTATTATCAGGAATTGGGACTTTAAAAGGGCTACTTACCTTATGTTTGATAACACACATAGATATGATGCATCAAGGTATAAAGAACCAAGATGGCATTGTACCTAGTGTGATGGACTTTGACTCAACAAACAGATAAGAGTATTCTTGTTCACACTTGACATACAGAAACCTTGCTAGGATGCACCTAACAAAGAAAGTATTCGCCAAGTTATATTACAAGAACATCCAACAAGCACAATAGAAAAAAAGATAATGATTGATTCCCCATTTCTTTCTCTATAAATCATTTTGATTAGACATCATCGAGAGGTCATTGGAATGAGCGCAATAAGATAAATAAAAAGAAAAGATTCATCTTAAGTACACAAACAAGCCAATGTTCTTCATACCTCCAACCAAAGGGATTTGTTTTGTTTAAGATAAGAATCGAAATGATTGCCAATAGATAATTCCCATTGTAGGAAGGATACATCCTAGGACATGTTAGTGGATGGAGGCACGTCGTTTTGTTTATCCAAAGTGTTTTTCCAATAGATAATGCCCATTGTAGGAAGGATGCATCCTAGGACATGTTATTGGATGGTGGCAAGTTGATAGGTTGTTTGAAAGGTTGTTGATATAAGGTCGATTGACATGTTTGCGAATAATCAAGAGTTTGATTTTATGTTTAAAGGTTTGTTGTTTTGATTTTGATTTTGCGTTTGAAGTTTGCTTTTGTTGATTGTTGTGCATTTTTTTGTTTGTATTGCCAAAGGATGAAGGTGACGATTGTTTTATTATGGATGATTGATTATTGCGGGTGAAAAAAAGATGGGGATGGATGGATTTTTCAAATATTTGGATGTTTTTGATGTTTTTAAATGTTTTGAGGTTGTTTTTGATATTTTTGGGTTATTTGAATGTTTTTGGATTTTATGAGATTTTATAAAAAAAATTGGATTTTGATGTCTTGGGGGGTGATCAAAGATTAGCCTTGCCTACGTTTAAGCTCAGAGACGATGTAGTTCAAATACCATGTTGATGGCATTTTCTGTTTTTATGAATGTTTTTGGATTTTGATATGGTTTTGGATTTTTTTGGATTTTCTTGGTTTTTTGAATGTTTTTGGATTTTCTTTGTTTTTTTTAATGTTTTTTGTGTTTTTGTGTCTTGGGGGTTGATCAAAGATTAGCCTTTCCTACATTTAAGCTCAAAGACGACATAGTTCAAATACCATGTTTTTGACGTTTTCTGATTTTTGACCTGTTTTTGGATTTTGATATGATTTTGGAAGTTTTTGGATTTTTTTATTTTTTAATATTTTTGTGTTTTTGTGTCTCAGGGTGATCAAAGATTAGGCATTTCCTACGTTTAAGCTCAGAGAAACGTAGTTGAATGACCATTTTTGTGATGTTTTCTATTTTTTTATGAATTTTTTGGATTTTATTGGTTTTTTGAATGTTTATGGATTTTTCACATGAATTTCACAATTTGGAAATATGGATGTATGACGATATCAATGCTCTATTTTGGGATTTTTTTGAAAACCAAGCTAGGATTGATTGATCAAATTAATGGATTGATGATGATAACATTGTTGAAGATACACAACAATGCAAGGATGGTGTTAAGCAACACAAGGATTAGGAAGGATATCCCAAAATGATGAGTGATTGAATTTATTGGATTTGATTGATCAAGATTGATGAAGCTCAGTTTTGGAAAAAAAATGTTTAAATGATTTGATATGACATTGACGTGCAAATTAGATGCGACTGATATTGATTGTTTGGATTGATGTTTGATGAAAGATAAAGTTTGATAAGGAACATCTTCTTGTCAAAATAATGCCATGGACTAGTGATTTGGATTTTGGCTCGCAAATGCTTGACTAATTTGATTTCACGTTTGCCAATGTTTGGATCACCACATAAGTTGGAGGATATAGATCAAGATTTATTCCTGAAGCAAGATGTAAATATCTACCCCTGGTGTCTAGCAATGTTTGAAATGCCATCGGTGGATGCTTGGATAGGTGTATTAATGGATGGATGGATCCATATTATCTTGCGATAAGATAAGGTGTTCGGATAAAGAAAGCTCATTTGGATAATGCTTCATGGCTCAGATAATGTTGGGTAGGATAGGATCAATGAAAATGACCCATGTCAAGATGTTCATTATAAGCAAGTGTAAAGTGCACACCAAACTTTCATCAAGATCAAGATAATTTGAACGATGGATGCAGATATATGAAAATGGATTGGATAAATGGTTCATGGATGAATGAATTTATTATAGATAAGATGGATGCAATGCTAGATTTTATTATGGATGGGATGAGATGCTTCCACCTGAAGTGGTGCACATAGATGCTTGATTCTACGCATGATGCATGTTTTCCAAGTTTTCATCATGGTACATGTCCAAAGTGCCACTGTAGTGGTTTCACTAGAGGATGATTTTTTTCTTTACTATTTTCAATCCTTTTTTTCATTTTTTTTTTTTGTATTTTTCTATGAAAGATTTAAAGTTCATGTTGAACCACTTGGTAGTGTCGATGTAGCCTTCTATCATAATTTTCCATCGATATCCTTCTTGAAGAAGCTTCTTTGCCAAGATACATGCACTTGAATGCAACTTTTGGATTTGATCTGCTTTGTTGATACTAGGTTAACTTTGTCTTTGTGTGCACATCGCGATAGAGTGCCTTCTGAATCCTTATGATGAAGGGTCACTGCTAATACATGGTCAATGTGAGAATTGGATATCATGCATGGAGGTGTGTGGATGGAGTGTGTTTAGGAATAAAGTATTGATTGGTTGATAGTTTAGGCTTTGACTCTCGAGCTTGGGAAGATGAGCAATGATGGAGTAGATACAAAGTGTGCATGTAAGTAGGACAAACTACTTCATATACTTTGTACATCACTTGAAAAGCCTACTTTTTCTTTTGTGGACATCTTTGATGGATACATGTCACTTTTTTTATTTTTCCCCATAGTTTCTTTGACTAATGGAGTTTGATAGGATAATCTTTCTTTGTATTCTTTGGTATCCACTTGAATTTGATTTGTTTGATATGCTTCTTAGCTTTGTTTTCTTTGATGACATTCTTTTTACTTTGATTAAAATATTTCTTTTGATGTTGGTCCCAATTTTTGGATGGGGTGATGGGTGGATGAAGATTCGTGACATGGTTGGTTGTAGTACTAGCATCGATTTCATCATAAGGATTCTTTGTGCCCCTTATGTTGACATTTGCTTGAGACATGGATTCCCCCAGTATGGTGGTAGTAGCACCTTTTTTCCTTGATTCTACTTGTTTTGAGATGTCTTGTTCAATAATCCTTCTCTGATAAATGACCATTATAGATGACGTTATTTCAATTTTCTGCTCTGCTGACTCCTGAATATCATGTTCTGTCTGACTTGTTTCCTTGAGTGGATAATGTTGGATATCTTCATACATGATGTCCTCAGTCTGAATTTGGGATATATCTGATCCTGACATTGACAACTCAGTTTGACTGTAGGAATCAATAATCTACTCTCTTTGTGTAATAATGTCAAGAGTAAAGGAATCTTGTTTTGAATAAAGATCATCTACATGTCCATCCAAAGAAAGCATCTCATGGGTAGATGGAGGAATATTTGCTATATGGATGTGATCATCATTTGTGATATCTTGTATAGATAGGAGAGTACTCATTAGATCATTGTAGTATCTTGGAGAAATGAATTCTTGATCTTGATTGATTTTGGAATTGTTTTTGGCATGCTTTGGATCAATTTCTTGAAATGGGTCAGTTTCAAAGGATGGATTGCTTATAAATTTTTCTCGGATATCTTCATTAGAAATGGGAAGTGGCTCCATATCGTCTTGATCTTTGAGTGGGCTTGGATCAAATGTTGAGTTGAGGATCCCTTTAGTATGTGTAACCATGAGGTCAAAGGATGTCAATATGTCTTGGAAAGGATCATTGCTAGACTTTGGTGAAAGATGTTGATCATGATTTGGAATAAATCCTTGAGATATGTTCTCTAACTCATTAGGTGACGCAAAGACATTTTTAACATGATCATTGGTCAATGGATCATGGATTATTCCAATAGGATCAAATAACTCTAACACTCCTTGAAATAGATGACTAAAAAGTGGCTCTTGATGTATGGTGAGTTGGTCATCAAATGAGGTGGAAACATCTTTAATGCGCTCATTGATGGATAGGTCTTGATCATTGTTTTCAACAATTGTGGTGAAGAGATTGTCAATGCTATCACTAGTGGTTGAATCTTTGTCATTATCCCCAATAGTGATTATCTTTTGATCAATAAGGTCTTGGATGAGATTTTTGAGTCGAATACAATCCAATGTTGTGTGTCCCTTTATTTTGTGAAAATCACAAAGGTGATTCTCATTGTACCATGGTGGTTTCACTAGGGGCTCTTGATAGTTGTCATAGATGGGGATTTTGATGAGATTTTCTTGTACCAACTATTGCATGATCAATTTGATCGGTCCCCCAAGTGGTGTGTATTTTTGTTTGTTACCTTGTGATATTTGTACGTTAAATTGACCTTGTAGTGATTTATTTTGGAGATGTGGTGATTGATCTTTGAGATGTGGTGATTGATCTTCAATATGGGGTGATTGGGTTTGTTGTTGATCTTGATATCCAACCTCTTGACATTGTAGATATTGTTCTTGATGTGGTTGTGGATGCAACTCAATGCTTTGATGACATGGTTCAGCCAATGGAAGAGTGTATTGATTTTGGAGTGAAGATGTCTCTTGGCTCAATAAGTCAATTAGTTTGGCAAGTGAAGCAAGTTGATCTAGCAAATTTTGATCTTTATTTTCATTTTGAATCCCTTAATATAGTTGATTTGGATTTTGTTCAAGTGGATTTGGAATGTACACTTGTGGTGTTTGCATGGGATCATGGACAAATTGATTTTGGACAAAATTTTGATTTGGGATGATGTTCAAATTTGGCATTATAGGTTGAAATTGAACATTTTTGTGGTTGGGAATCACATTTCCTTGATTTAGGTAGCTTTGATTTTGCATGGTGTTACCTTGACTTGGATCAATACATGGAGTCTTTATCATCTTGTTTAGACTTTGAAAAACATTTGTATGATTCGCAAACATATCTATCCCAAAGTTTACCAAGTGTGGATTTGAAATGTTCATATTTGGTAAACTTGTACTTGATATATTCACATTTGGCATGTATGGATTTGGTGGGATGATGTTGTTTTGTGGAAGACTCATGCATTGAGTGTTTGGTTGATAGATTTGTAGGTTTGGACTTGGATTTAAATCTACCATTGGGTAAGGTGTTCCAAAATTTTGATTGGGCATACTCACACTTGTTGTATCATTGAGGTTTGTAGGAGATAATGATCCCATGTACGGATTGTATAAACATGAGTTTTGATAATCAATCAGCATTGTAAGGCTTTGATAGTTTGGTTGATTTAGATTACTCTTGATGCATGAATCAAGTTTATATTCCATGTTATTCTTATTTTTTGATCTTGTTGCAAAAATGAACCTTTTACGACCAATGATGAGAACCAATGATGAGATGAAGGATGAAAGGGGTGAATGATATGGGTGTTGAACTTTTAGAAACTTTTGATCAATGCTAGACTTTAGAATTTGATTTTGATTGATTTTATTTGGATAATGAATTTGTAGATCCCAAGATGTTGGATGTGACCTTAGGATGAACTTGTTCAAGAGAAACTAATTTAACTAGAGGTATGAGAAAGGACGCATTCTCACACTCCTAACTAAACAAGGTGATTTTGATTTTGATGATTTACCCAAGTCTAAAATGATGTTTTCAAAGCTCTAAAGTTGTTTGTGGGATGAGATGATAAATGTTTGGGATGGATGAAGTGTTTTATTTGATCCTAAATGAACCTAAGGAGAACCTTGTTTACAAGACTGAGATAGTGAAGAACATGCTTTTCCCTAAGAGTAGTTCAAACCAAAATGCCAATGTTTGCATGAAAACCATATGACCAAAAGATGCCAAGCACATGTGTGGGGTCCAATTTTTCTTTAACTTTGCTTAATGAGTTATTTTTACCACAATCACTCTATTGATTGGCTTTTAAAACTAGATGTCCAATGTCCTAATTTTCTTTCATCCCACAAAGTGCATTATGTGGAAATCAAGGAAATCAAGGCAAGGGTTACCTAATGTTGACCTTAGTAGGAGAAAATTGAGATGAAATCCAAATGATTAGAAGCCTCTAAGGATATGACTCCCTAGGGCAAGCAATAGCACATGAATTTTTTCAAGGATATTTGCTTCTCCTAAAGGGTTTAAGATTTGATGTCCATGTTGAATTTTTGTTTTTCCAATGTTTTCGATCAAGAAAGGTGTTTTAATTTCAAGAACATGCACAAGCCTATTGATATTTGAGACAATATTTATTGAGTCCCCACTTGGAAAAGTCCAACTACGCCTACTTTTAGTGGATGGTTAGATGGTTGACCACACAAGCTCCCCCTTACAGTGCACTTGCTTCTTGGGTCATCCAAGCATCAAGACCTATGAATATCCCATGGTGTACTTTCCATCTCTACTAAAATCCGTAAAAGTGTGGGGTGGCTTCAGAATGACCATTCTTGCATCAAGATATAGATAAGGATTTTGGCCTTTCTAAACAAGGGGTTTTAATGCAGGCATCCCATTCATGGGGGACCATCCATGTGGTGAGAGACCATTGCTGCCCTTCTCATCGAAATAATCCTCGTGATACTTTCCTTTCCTCAACTACCCACACTTATATCTCGGGTGGAAGTCGCTTAGCTTTAGTGTGTTCCTAGTTGGGTCGTTCCCTTGGGTGATTACTTTTTCCCACAAGGCAGGCCCTCTAAGATAACACAAAAGTGAGAAAACACATCCGTAGTTCGATCAATCTTCATTTAGAAACAAAGAGAGAACACACGCGATATGTTCCACTCACACTCACAATACTTGTTCAATTTTAAACGCAAATCGAAATGTAGAGGCAATTTTTTTGACAACTTAATATCACAAAAAGACTTTTGATTCTCAAGATCATCGTGAAGAGCAAGAGAAGTGCATACACCTTTTTAAATGATATTACTTTGTGAAAAGGATTACAAAACACCAAATTCATATGTTCATTTTAAAATCCAAAAGCCAAAATTGAGTTCTTTTTAAGCACCAACTTTGAAGTGTGAGATTTGTTTGTCAAATTTTTAGAACCCAATTTGAAATTTAGTAAGTGT
Organism: Sequoia sempervirens; assembly: GCA_007258455.2. Classification (NCBI taxonomy): domain Eukaryota; kingdom Viridiplantae; phylum Streptophyta; class Pinopsida; order Cupressales; family Cupressaceae; genus Sequoia; species Sequoia sempervirens. The sequence goes on from VDFB02052265.1 coordinate 17,667, forward strand.
CTAATATTCTTTTTAACCTTTTGTAGAAAAAATGAAAGCTTTTATAGTGTTCTTTTTAGAGCCCAAAAAGAAGTGAGTTGGTGTAAAACAAAAAACGATAACAGAAAATGGAAGCTCTAAGCATTTAAAAATGTTTTGTTGATTTCAAGTTTTAATGCTTGATTTTCTTTAACTATAATCTGCTTGATTTCGCTCGATTCCAATGCTTGATTCCAACATCAACCTTGAATCAGACCTTTGAAGACCACATTAAATACCACCTTCGTGTTAATATTAATGTTTTATCTAATATTTA
>VDFB02052267.1:0-10241 GCA_007258455.2 Sequoia sempervirens
AATCACAACCATTGGAAACCTATTTTATTGACAACCATCCCAAATAAAACAAGCAATGGTAGCCCAAAAAAATCAACTTGATTCTAATATCTTGAGAACTCAAAATTTTCCACAACAATCAATAAATCCTTTTACATCTCCTTTTGTAACTCATAACATTTGCATTGACTAGTACATGGAAACCAAACATATCTTGGAACCTATATGCAACCTCTTGGGCACAAAATGCATCTCCATAAGGTCAAAACTCTAACATGCAAAATATGTTGAATCTTCCTCATAGACCACCAAATCCACCATTACATTATAGCATGCCACCACAACCACAACACATGGCTTCACCTGTATCAGCTCTCTCAAAAATAGACATGCTATAAGCTAGAAAGACAATATTAAAATATTGAAAGCTCACATTTCCTTTAAATTGATTAATATTGATATCTCCACACTTCCAAATTATTTGGCATGGGATGAAAAAGCATAAATTAAATTCCAAAGCTATTACCAAGAGCTTACGTTACCTATAATATATACGAAGACTTTGGATGTTACATGACCTAAATTGGGATAGCACTAAGATATTGGCAACAAACCTTTATCAGCTGATGGATAATTTTTGAGTTTTCTCTTTTTTTTCATAAACTTACGTGAATTACTATTGCATACACCATACTTGTAAAAATTCTAGCTATTGATTAGATGACAATCATAATGGTAATAATGACAATGAAAAAACCATTGAAGCAATTAGCAAGGTGCAAGACTCTATATGGAAAGACCACAGATGTTAAAGAAACATATTTTATGTCGATCTTCCCCCACTACTGCCACCCACCATATGCATTTCATGCATGTTCACCTTTCTGCATGCCCCACTCCATCTTTCTTTAATGCATTAATTAAAAATTCCATGCAAATTCGGTTTCACTGATGACTTGCATTCATTATAATTTACTTGCAGAAATAAAGATTTACTTCATGCAATTTATTTAATTCCAAAGAATATTAAAATACCAATTTATTTATTTTAATATCTTTTATTCAAAATTTTAATTCTCTATTCACATTAAATTAACAACTTAAATTTAAATTTTGTTTCATATTAATAATCATGAAATTATTTTTTGAAATAACTATTTTTATAATTATATAATAATATATATTTTAACATATTATTATTATAAATAAATTTTTCCATCATTTGAGAACATCTTTTATTTGTTTGAACCAAATTTATTTTCAATTTATTTTTTTCAAGGAAACAGGACGTGTCATCCTTCCCTGCCAAGAAGAGACAACATCCTGATGTATAATTCAAGTTGAAATTTCCACCTTGCCACTATCAAGTTCATATCCCACATAGTTAACATTCTATTAAATGCAATTGCAATCTATTCTTCATTTTTACAAACACTTAGGATAATGCAAGAACACTTCAAATAAGACAATCATGCTCATTTGACAAAACAATCATGCAACTACTTCTAAGTGAGTGTGTGTATTCCAGTACTCCCTTTAAATTCCATCAGGCTAGTTTACCCCTCTCCAACAATGTTATCTACCTCACGACAATGATGATATTTTTGTAGCACTCATAGAAACAACACTATACTTTAGTCCATGTTAGTACCCATAATTGTTCATTCAAATCCAAAAAACCTTTGAGACATTTTTTTCATATCCAATTAAGATTTAATGTCTATATTCTTAAACAATTGTTATGCCACTTGGGTTTCATGCAATTATTATGGTGAATGCTTTCCTTAGTTAGATATAGTGGCTAGTTCGATCGTAAATTGTATGCATGTCTCGTCTATGAAATTTATTGTCCTAGTTGGCTATCCTTTGTGTTTTGTATTCAATAAGCCTATCCAGATTGAGCAAATAGTTGTGCCCACCTTGCCTTCAAGTTGAGAATTTGTACTCAGTTTATCGTGTGATGTGTGTGAGTAATAAACCTATTTAGACAAGGAGATAGTTGTGCCACCTTTCCTTCACTTTGTGATTTTGTACCCAGTTTATCATCTAATAATCATTCCCACTCCATTTCCTCATGCTCTGATTTCTTGAGGGGATTGGATAGTATAAGCTTTAGTTTTGAGTTGTAATGAAGATTTACGAAACCAAAAAATCCTTGGCTGCAACGTATAGAGTTTCTAAAACCTTGTGCCTCTTTTAGCTAAGACAAAAAGACAGGAATTAGTTTAAGTTTACTTTTCAAGCATTTTGTCCGCACAATGAGGGAGCTTCCTCTCCTAATTTGAAGAGCACTCATGTTGTAGTGTGCATAGTTGCCCATACCAACTTGCACTCTAGAGGTGTTAGTTGTTACGCCAATAGTTTTCTGGTGCCCACCGTGGGGCATGACGCAAGAAAATTTTCCCAAAGCTTAGGCTTTGCATGGTTATGACTATTTGGCGTCCTACTACTCTAGTACATCAACTAGGACTAATTCCACCTATTATACAGCCGAATCTATTTTTCATCGAAGCAGAGCAGTCATACATCATTAGTAGCCTACACACCTTTATTTTTGAAGATCACACATCTACCACTCAGTGGAGAAACATGCCTACAACTCTGTATAAAGAAGAAGAGAAAGCAGATCTTGTAGTAGGTAGACCAGTCTTTCCACCTCTCATGTGGAATTAAGCATCCTATCATACCGAGTTTATACTAGAAGGAGAGGTTATCCTCCTATCTAGCTAGATCATATTTTCCGAGAAGCTCCTTATCAGTTCACTAAAGATCAAGCTTTTGAAGAAGAGAATCCCATACCAGAAGAAATGGGTGATTGTAACAATGACAATCACAATGGTCAAAATGGAAGGAATGAAAGATGTCCACCCCCCTTGCCTTAGGGTGACAATATTAGACCATTGGCTTTACAAGGACACCGTGAACTACCCAAGGGTTCATGCAAGTTTTTCTCAAGATTTCATGGCGATGGTTCTGGACATCCTGATGAACATCTTTCAGCATTCATAGCAGCATGTTTTGTCTTACATGTTGCACATTAGGACATCACAGTGCGTCTCTTTGTGGAGACTCTTGAGAACAACATAGTAGACTTTTTCAACAATCTTGAGCCAGGTATCATCACTAGTTGGGCATTCATGAGTGAGAAGCTCTTGGTGAGGTTCAAGCCTGCTGAGGATAGTCATAGACTATTTGCACAACTCTCAAATTCGAAGATGGAGAATCATGAATCGATAAGAGAATTTGTAGCAAGGTTTAACCACCTTTTTACACATATTTCTCACACTTTAAATTTGTATGATGAAATTCTGATGAGTTCCTTCATCAACACTTTGCCATCAAAAATTACCTTTTTCTTGAAGATAAGTGAAGAAAATAGTTTGCAGCTCCTTTAAGAAGAAGCAATCAAGCTTGAAGATAATATGATTACGACAAGAAAGATGAAGAATGAATTTATTAGACTGCTCATGCAAGTGTTGGCTAATCCATTGCTACAGAAGGAAACAAATGAGGTGACCGTACTAAAAAGACAGTCACCCGCTCAAGGGCAACTAGCATTTCCCACACCACCGTCTTTCCAATCTCAACAACAGTACCAGCCGAGAAGAAAAAACTTCCATCCATACAATAATTACAAGTCAAAGTTTCTGCAAGGAGAACCAAGACAAAACAATGAAGTTGAGAAGTCCATAGTCTTTTGCACTTTCCATGATTTTGTTGAACACACTAGGACTACATGTTCGGAAAACCAAGGAATGAATCAACTTGTGGGATTTGTTGAAGCTGCTCCTAGTTTAGGTTTTGTACCTTCCATTTCAAACATCATCTCTTCACAGATGGATGACTTTGATGGTGACTCCGCAATAGGGTATTTTGATTGAGAACCTGTAAATGAATAACAAGAAGAAGAATACCGCCATTTTTTTATCACAGTTAATCATGAGAATATCACCTCACCTATGTTCACACGTGCTGAACATTTCAAAGCACAAAAGGAGGAAGAAGAGAAGCGAAATTCAAATGGAAAAGATAAGGAAGTAGTTTCTACTTCCAATTCTAAAGCTTCACAAGAAAACATCTTGTCAACCGCTCTAGATTCATCTTCAACAAGTTTTGACATCATGTCTTCTATGATGAAAATGAAGGTGTAGATCTCTCAACTAGAGTATCAACAAGATCATCCAAAATAGTTGGATAGAATCTTGAAAGTTGTGAAAAAGAAGGTTGTTGCCCAGCCAACCTTACTACAATCCTTCGTGCCTACAGAAGAGAAGCCAAAACCATTCTATATATCTTTGTATGTAGGAGGTTTCAAGCTGAGCAATTGTATAATTGATAGTGGAGCTTCTGACAACGTTATGCCTCTACAGATTATGAATGCGTTGGGACTATCGTGCACTCCTACTCAATAAAAGTGTTATTGACTTGAGTCCAAGCCCATGTCATTTGTTGTTCAACTCAAAGATGCACAAGTAAGGCTAGCGTCATGTCTCGAGAAGAAAATTATGATGACCATCTTAGTGGTTGATATTCCTACCAACTACGAGATGCTACTTAGCAAGAGTTTCTATAAAGATCTTGGGGGAGAAATTCAAATGGATTAGTCATTTGTGACAATTCCATTGAAGAAGGGCACATTCAAGCTAGAGCCTTATGCGAAGTCAAAATTTATGGTGGTAAAGTCCCAGGATCCACATGCTCAAGTGTTATATCAAGACACAAGTCTAGGCACATATGCTATGGTGTCAGAAGTGACTGAAGATTGTTAAAATTTTGCACTTTCCATAGAATTCTCAAATGAAGAATCTAAGATGTGGATAATGCATTTTGATGTTAGTTGCTCAACATCAGGCTCGGGAGCAAGAGTAGTGATTATCTCTCCTAAGGTTCATCTATATCCTTTCGCATATAGGTTGCAATTCAAATTCACCAATAATACTGTTGAATACAAGGTGCTTTTATTAGGTCTCAAGAACGTGAAGGATATGGGGATCAAGCTACTTGAAGTTGAAGGAGATGCAAAGTTGATTGTAAAACAAGTCAGGGAGCAGTTTCATGTGAGAAAGAATTGCCTTCAATTCTACAAGTAGAGAGTGTGGAATGCAGTCAATTGGTTTTGATGCATTTAACATCAAATACATTCTGAGAATAGACAATAGCAAAGTTGATTCTCTTGTAGTTTCAGCCGCTCTTTTCACGCCATATTCTGAATTTTGTCAGAATTCATTTGCTATTGAGCTAATCTATAGGCCAACTGAACCAGATAACTCATAAAACTGACAAGTCTTCGATGATGATGATGATGATATTGAAGAATTTATCGTCATGGGAGATAATTACAAAGAATTGTTCTTTGAAGTAAGTTCTACTCCTTTCAAAGAGTCAATTGCTAAAGACTCTGAAGCTATAGAATTCGAGATCATACAACTGAAAGGAAATCAAATTCTTAATGGTTTTGTATCTTTAGAAGATATTTTTGACTGGAATGACTGTTACATCCAAGATCAGAAGAGGTCAAGTGTTAACACTTTTGCAGAATATAATCAAGTCAACATAGGTACTAAAGACAAGCCTTGGTTTGTGAATTTAGGTAAGTGTTGTACTTTGGATGAGACTGAGAATTTTATCACCTTGTTCAAGTAGTACAAGGATGTGTTTTCCTAGTCTTATGAAGATTTGAAGATCTTCACACCCATAGAATTATCTCATACAATTCCTCTGAAGTTTGATGTCAAGCCTTTTAGGCAAAAACAAAGACATTACAATATATGAATTCAAGATACTATCTATGGGAGATTCAGAAGATGGTGGACTCAAAGATAATGTTTCCTATTCATCATTCCACCTGGGTGTCCAAGATAGTTCCTGTGCGCAAAAAAATGGTGAAATTAGAATTTGTGTGGATTTCAAGGATTTAAATCAATCATCCTTAAAGGACAATTATCCATTGCCAATTATGGAGCATACCTTACAGGCAGTCACTAGATCAGAGATGCTATCACTTCTTGATGGTTTTTCTGGTTATAATCAGATTGCAGTGGCAAAGGAGGACCAGATTAATATAGCTTTCACCATGTCGTGGAGGATGTTTGCTTATGAAAGGATGTCTTTCGACCTTATCAATGCCCATGCTACATTTCAGAGGGCCATGGACTTGGTGTTTTGGGATCTCAAGGATAAGATTATAGTTGTCTACCAAGACCCACCATACAGTATTGTTTATGATTATGCAACCTATCTAGTTGATCACATCCATGAAGGCTTAGTTGAATTGCAAGGAGGAAAACAATGGGTGAAGTTCTGGTGGTACTCATTGTTAATGCATACGTTCTTGTATAAGGGACAAAAGGGCTTTGGGAAGGAGATTACATTGGAAAGGAAAATGGATGAGGTTGACTTACTAGTTCAGTGTTGGACCCATATCTTGGATAAAGATGATCGGAATTACAACTTTGTAATGTTTAGAAATGATTTTACATCCAAGATAAGGAGAGCCTCAGTATATGAGCCACCTAGGATCCCTAAGGAAATACATGAGTTCTTGAGGCCTACGAAGCTAAGGCCAAATTTGAATGTGATCCATAATTAGGGAGATTTGATTTTATATCGTGATAAGATAATTTTCAGGATATATGGTAGTGGTTTGGGCCCATATGTTTTTCCTACGGATGTTCCTTTGAGACTAGGTTTCCTTGAGATCATGAGGCAGTTGGAAGCTGCACAAGAAGCACATCTACTTGAAATAGAAAGGAAAGGGTCATTCTTCCCAGAGTGGACGGTGTTTGCAGATTACATTGTGACAAAAGGGGTAGTGAATGGATTGGAACACCTACTAGCTCCTTATGAACTTATGACTGTAAGCCAAGGAATCATGATCTTGAAGGTTTCATTAGTAAACTCAAAACACATAAGAAAATGGGTACCTTGATACATGCTTTTGATTACCCAGAGGATGTCATCAAGAATCTCTTCAACTTTGAGGAACAATATGAAAGAAAATCCAAATACCTGGCTTATAGAAAGATGGTGGAAGCTAGGAAGAAAAATAATCCTCACTATGACCCCCTTCCAAATGTACAAGGTGAGTTCAATAAGGCTATGTATATGGAAAATTTTGAGAATTTTGTTGGTGTTCTGAGAGAGCAGCGGGAGGTTCCTGATAGAGGAAAATCAATGGTGGTTGAAGAAAGTGTTGAAGTGACATTAGAAGGAAGACCTACATATCAACCACCCAAATAGTTAAGAATTTATAAAAGGAGGAAGAAAGTAACAAGTGAGGAAAGGAGCTCAATAGCCCCTGTCTTTTCTGAAGAGCCAAAGGCAGACTCTCCCAAGAGTGCAGTACCAACACCTCCTACACAGGCCTCTTTACCTATAATTGATCTTGACTCACCTCATGAAAGTTCTGCCTCCCATGAGTAGCTGCCTCAAAAGAAGCAGAGAACCGAAACAAAGGGAGTGGTTGATTATTCTGATATAGATGAAGATGATATTTATGTCACCCCTGAGGAAATGCAAATAGGAATTCCTCCTCATGAAGGAGACAGTGCTTCAAGTTTAGGATAGAGCATCCTTAGATTGGGGAAGCTTGACATTTGTGGATTGAATATTGTAGATGACTTGAGGGTAGAGGCTAGCAAAGAATTTATGGAGGATGACTCATTCATTGAAACCTCTGCATTTTAGGATTTATGGTGGAAATTCAAGATTACGGTATATGTAGAGAAGGTGGCCATCAAAAGGATCTTGCACCCTGAATCGCTTGAAAGTGTCATAGAGGTGAATGTAAGAAAAATTATGAAAGATGAGTTCAAAAAGATCAATTCCCAAGAGGGCAAAGAACTTGTGAAAAAGAGTGGTGTGTTGTTGTTGCTAGATTGGAATATTGTTGATGCTATTGTTTTAGATGCAATCATAATGGCTAAAAGACCTCTTGTACAAAAAAAAGAAGAATTGGAAATGACACTTCAAGGTTCAAATTTTAGTGAGGATTTGGATGCATTGGCGATATGGTCATTATCTTCGGCATCTAAGAAACCAGCCCTGGCAGAGCCATCAGAGCTTAGTGGATAATTACTTGTAAAGAGAGTTACTGATACTCCAGCTTTGGAAGCTATAGATACGTTTGTTAATGTATCAACTGTGGAAGGTCTTACCTTGGAGAGAGATAATCTCATAGTTAGATATAATGAACTCTTGAATGGTTATGGCAGTATCCAATAGAAAGTGGCTACATTAGAAACTAAACTGGCATTCTATAGACAAAGAGAAGAATTATAGAGAGAACGGGGTCAACCTAGCTCAAGCCACCCACCTTGATTTCTCTAGTGATGATTTGATCTAGAATAATTTCATTTGAATGCTTAATGTTTACAAATCTTTAAAATCCAAATTACTTAAGTGAAATACCAACACAATTAAATTAATGAAAATAACAAAGTGATTCAGAACAAGAGAGAAGAGAGAATTGCAAACAGAGTTGATAACGGAGTTCACCAATATGGCTACGTCTCTGGGTCCCTCTCCAAAGAGTGACCGATCCTTGATTATGCTCCAAACTTATTACAAGGCATCAATAGAATACAATTTTGAGTCTTCAAGAGTTTCAAAGTCTTCCTCTTTCAAGTGCAGCAGAGTAACACTCCTTCAATGCACAAATTCAGACACTGAGACTCTCCATACAAAATTCTCTCCACAATTCAAAATTCTCTCATAAAAATCACCACTAGCTTATCCCAAGTCCTAAATTCCCCCCTTTTTATACATAATTTTCCCATATGGGGTTAAACCACCATATTTAATAAAATAACCCCCTTACAACAAATTTCCCTTATTTTTACAAATAAAACAATAATCTCAACCATTATCCCCTTAAAAAAACAAATTCTTCCATTCGGGTTCCATATTGTTTATTTATTTTTGTCTTTTCTCGTAAGAAAGCCATTTAGAGGTTGATTAGTTTTAATATTAGTTTTAACAACTATAATAAAACCAAACTGTCTCCCGTATATTCATGGCCCTCATAATTTTGGGCTATAAAAATCATAAGGGATTAAATTTGTTTTAAGTTTGGAGGTTAACGTTAATTTTAGTTTTAAAATATCTTTTATGATATTTCAAGCCCTTAAAAATCTCCCTTAAAATCTTTTAAAATCCTCTAAAAATCTTTTAATATCCTAAAAAATCTCTAAGACCCCTTAAAAATCTCGTAGTATGGGATTTTAAAACTTAAAAGATTTAATAATTTAAATTTAAGGGAATTTAGCTTTTAAATTATATTTTAAATAGTCATGTCCTCATTTTTTCCACGTCATTATTCTTGTCACATCATCATTGTCAACCCTCAACTTTGACTGACCATAACTTTCTCATACGGACTCGGATTTGGTTTGTTCAAAATGCGTCAGAAAGCTCTTGACAAGATCTTCGACATGGTGGTGAAATATGGAGCATGTGGAACACTTCAATTTTTGACGACAAGTATCCACTTGGATCAATCCTCCCCACTAGAGAGCTTTTGGACCTCCAAAAGTGACATCTATTCATACATTAAGTGAGGACTTGGCCTCCCCACTTGTCTTGTATCCTCTGTACAACTGTATACTTGGCTCACAATCACAATGAATACTACAATGACATTGTTGAATATAAACATCATTTTATCACTTCCATAAGCATCTACATCAACTGTCGTAGCTACTAACCAACAAACATTGACTAGCATCAAGCTGAACAATAATGGAGAGATGAAAGAGAGTAAATCAACAACATATCGATCTTTCACAATAGAAACATTTTTACCCAAGGGACCATCAATGTTTTCAATCACCATTTCCTCATGCTGTACTATGGGTGCATCCTGTGACATTTGACCCTAGTTAGCTACTCCAAGCTCATGTCTAGAACCACCTGTATTGATAGAAATAAGAGTTAAATCTTTACTTGCATTAATCACCCTCTTTAATTTCCCTGTGTTTGTTAAAGAATGATTAGTCTTAATCCTGTGAGAATGTACAATATACTGTATGCCATCTTTAAACAAATGATAATGATTCTTTTCCCTGTAGAAAATGGCTTTTCGATCATATAGATAAGGGCTACCCAAAACTATCCCATAGATATCTAGTGGAACCACATCAAATTGTACTAGTGATTGTGAATCTCAAAGTGCATTGTCTCGTTACTTGCAATTTATCATTCTCGCAAATCCAACCTAGTGGATAAGGTTTCTTATGCAGTGTAGTTTTCAATCCCAAGTTTCT
>VDFB02052268.1:0-19677 GCA_007258455.2 Sequoia sempervirens
GATCTCATGCTTATCTTTCAACCTATGCATGTCATCTTCCTTCACGGTTGCAACTCTAATGATCAATACATGTGGATCTATGAATTTCTTATCCCATTATACATTTCAAAGTTTGGCATAATGAATTATGGCTAAGGATAATTGAGTAGAAGATAATATGATCTAGTGACTCATTTTCATGTTGTGTTGATCCTATGCATCTTGTTCATTAGTTGGCACTTTTAGGGCAAGGTCAATGGTGGAGGTTGCGACATTAAGGGTGGAAGATGTTGACTTCATCAAAATAGGATCTATGAGTGTGGAAATGGTTAGGAATGGTTTATAAGAAATCACTTAAGGGTGGAAATTGTTGACTTCATCTAATAGTTTATCAAAAATGACTTAATTATTAAATTTAGTATATGCTTTATAAAGCATATTTAATAAACATGTAAGGTTTTATAAAATTATATATACACATGTTATAATGGTACATGTAATAATATGTATACATGTTATAATGGTACTATTGACACCAAAATTTGATGAGGTAACAGTGTCTTATGGGAAACTCAGTTTATGGGGGACCTTTTGCGCTAAACTGAGTGACCTCTGAATTTTAGAGAAGTCGGCTTCTTCTATAATGGGGTTTGGAAAGGGAAAAGGAAACATATATAATAAAATAAAGTCTAACCTAAGGCAATGCACCAAGACTTAATGATAGGCATGATAAATCATAGATCTAAGGGCCTGATTGGTGTTTGTAGTGTTCCAAAAAATTGGAAACTAAAGATTATAGCATAGACAATCCATTCATTGACATAAAATAATATTGCATACATTCCTACTGCCAAGAAGAGTCATTAGACATGGTCTAGGTCAGAAAACCTGCATTCAACATATATAGAAGTTCTCAAATGAAATGTCCAGACAATAAAAGCACAGTTTACAGTTTGATCAAATAGCATGAAAGAACAAAAAGGCCAAACAATTGGCACAGTCTGAATTTTTTTGCAATAAAATAAGACAACAATAAAGGCCTGGCGTCTTTAACCAAAACTAGTGTTTCGTCCAAATTCTGGACCCTTTTCTCACAACAGAGAAAAGAACATATAGCAGGAAAAAACCCCCACCGCTTCGGAAAGCAGTAACAAAAAAGATTTCGCAATCCCCTGACAATGATACAAAAATTAGAATATTCCCCAAGCCGTTGGAACATAAACAATTTGAAACAAAGCATTTGGTCATTCTAGGCACAGGTGCATCCTCTACAAATGATGGCGGTGGTCCTGGAAAGGCTTAATCAGACAAGTGTCACCATTCCGAGCAAATGATTATGACACGTAGTGGCCAATAGCAACATTTGGTTCGTTTGGTCCATCGCCCAAATATGAGATCCGCCGATTAGGCACGTGGCAGCCTTTCGTTGCTCGTGTGAACCCCTCTCTCACCGCTGAAGACTTGCGCTAAGGCTACACGTGTTGAATGGGTGGAGCACTTAACCAATAGTGGAGGGAACAATCACCAGTCGGGCGCAAAAGAGACGTGTGGCAACATTTCACTGCCCGTGGTTGCTCCTTCATCTCTACGCTGAAAGTTTTGCAAAGAACAGACACGTAGCAAGAGTACACCGTAGATAACAATTGTGGGGCCCGCCAAAATTTTTGGGAATGAGGGCTTCGTGGCACTCGAGCGGAACCCAATGAGGCAGCAAGAAAGAATGATAAAAAATATCCTACAACCATGACACATGGAAGCATAGCGGGGTTTCCCGGGATGCAAAAGGAATGTAGAAACACGGGGTTGTGAAGAGTAGACACGTGGCGTGGGAGAGAAGAACTTAGATAAAATGTCGAGTTGATTACCTGCAATGCATAGGCTAATGCATAGAGGAAAATACACCCGAAGGGAGATCGTTAAATATTTATTAACAAATTTTGGCAACTATCAGGGGCATTTCGCCTAAGGAACGGGGAGCATTTCGCCTAAGGAACGGAGAACCCAATTTTTTTTTGGTTTACAGGACAAAGTGCCATTTCATTAGATAATGGAGTCAGAGATTGGAAAGAGCCACCTACAGAGGCACCCATTCATCCTCAGATGGCTTCACCATGTTGTGCAAATTCTCCTGTGCTCCACTTAGATCAATAGTTTCTTTATGAGGTAGTGCATTAGGTAAACTGACCCCTGCTTCACAATGAAACAATAGATGTGCAAGCAGATGAATCACTCCCTCAATGTCGGTCACCGTGGGAGGATGACTGAAATTCCTGAAAGCTTTTGGATCATTTTCCCTTTCTTTTATTCTTTCTGTAATCTGCTCGGTTGTGGCAATAGAGCCATTTTTAAGGAATGGGGACGAAAAACCCATCCTGCTTAACTTGGAGAAACTCTTCTGTATGTTGTCCAGTGTCTTGCTCAGAGTAGTCGCGGCTGCTTTAGTGCGCTAGAAGGCAGAGTGGCAATGAATAAACTTATTTTTCATCTGAGCAACAGCATCCCAATCTTCAATACCTGCTCTGGCGAGGTTTTCATTAGAGACCGAGTATAGCTCAGTGAGCAGATCTTTTGCTTCCAGAACCTTCTCCAAGATGAACCGTGGGAACTACTCAATCGTATCATGAGCCTCTTGGCTCAGCTTTGATGCCTTGGTGATCAATCAGAAGGTAAGTTGCAGTGTTAGGCAAAAGGTTTTAATCTTTTCCTAATGAGAGATGTACAACTGCCTAACCAATGGAATAATGCCTAGCTGTGTAGGAGAAGATAGGAGAGATCTTTTAAGAGAAGCAATCTCTGCATCCTTTGAGCTAATGGCCTCAGCCAACTCAGCCCTTTTCTTTTTCTCGGACGCTAGTTGCTCCACAGAGCTACTCATTTCTTTATTCCAATTCTCCTTGGCTCGGGAGTGATTTGCTAAGTGCATGTCCACAGAAGACTTTGTCTCTTGGAGGTCTTCTTCTAATTGAGCTTTTAGCCCCTTAAATTCAACCTCTTTTTCTTGTATTTTCTGCTCATATTGAGCTTGTTGGTGCTCCAAATCTTCATTCCTTTGCGCCATTCCTTGACTATACTCAAGGAAAAGTCGCTCCAGCTCTTCATTCTTCAACCGTAGATTCTGCTTCGTCTCCAGATTCTTCGACTGTAGCTCTTTTACCATGGTAGGGTCAGTAGTCTGAATCTTCACAAGCTCACCCTGAAGTTTTTTCTTCTCATCCTCTGTTGCCAGTGCCCTCTCTGTCATACGTGCAACATCCGCCTCCATGGATTTATCTTTTTTCTCCAAAAAACTAACATTTTCCCTTACCGCTTTAAGCTGCTCATCCTTCTTCTTTAACTGGCAGCCAATTTTGAGAAAGTCAGAGGTGACCACCCACTGTGTTTCTTCAATAATCTCAACCTTATCTTGTGGTCGGGCCACCTTCATGTCAAGCCCTACCGCATATATTTCATAATCTTCTAGGTGCATCTCCCCCTGAGGCTTGGTTACTCTCGGGTACATTGCAAACTTCAATTCCTGTCGGGTCTCATCATAAAGAATCTGTATTTTTGGCTCAGCAGAAGCACTATCATCTTTTGCCCTGCCCTTTTGCATTCTACTTGCATGTGCCTCCTTTCCACAATCAATTTGTTCCATAAATTCGGTTGGCGACGAAACTAGTCCATCTGCAAAAGGAGCACCAAAAGGTAGGGCATAGGGATAGGTAACCCTGATAGGCACGTGCATTTATTTCTTCTGGAGAGTGACAGTTTGCGGGGAGAAGTGGGACATGTTCCAAAGCTTGGTTTGAGGACCAGCAGAAGGGCTAGCCACTTGCCATGACTCAATTGGTGAATCGGTCGGAGGACTCATGGGTTGGGATGGTGGAGGAGTTGTCATTGCGGAGTCAACCTGTTGCGATGGAAGAGGATCCACATCAATAGCAGAAGAAGGGGTACCCGCAGATGGTACATTTTCAGAAAGTGAGGCAAGGAGAGCCTGAGCAGTAGCAGTTGGTGTAAGGGTTCATGGAGGAGTAAAGCCGGGTGGAGTTGTTTATGAGAATTGGGCGGAACCTCCCGTATATGTTGGATTAAAAGTGGGAAACAGAGGGTCAGTACTCATGGCAGGGATTGCCGCTAAGGCAGGGGTAGATACCAAGGAATGAGAAGGAAATGAGTGAATTTTAGCTTTTGACTAGTCAATGGCGGCTCTAAAATTGTTGGCGATTGTTCCCCAGCCTCAGGCTCCTGGCTAGCTGCAAGCACTTGTCTTCCGATGGGTTCTTGTGAACCTTCTCTAATAATGCTCTCTGTGCGCTATCATTTTGTGGGTGGGGTCTCCCGAGCTTCGGCAGCTATTTCCATTTGATGTTGTGATATCCTGGCTGACTTAGCGGCCCAAGTAAGTGTATGTAAAGCCCTTGATATATTCAAACACACATTTGTGGCCACATAGGCGGGTTGTCTGGACCCCTTTTCCTTTGGCACAGAGGATGCAAAAGTTGTCACTTCTCCTTCTTGCTCTTCGGACTCATCCTCCGAGTCCTCACTCCTATTAATGCTAGAGTCTAGGCTGGGGTGGTCATCATCCCACCATTGTACAAATTGCTTGTTCTCCTTTAGACTATCATAAGGGGCATCCAATTGACCTATCTCTTGGCGATACTTCTAGAAAGCTTCTATTTTTTCATCAGTCCATTCCTGCCACAACAAACTAGAACTTGTGCCAAGACCCTCTGTTATCTTGTGTGGGAATACGTGCTAGTTCAACAAAAATTTCATCCTTGTCTGACCACAGGTTACGCCGCTTCTCCCAGTAAGGTCAGGGAACATGTGCAGCTTTCATGTACGGCTCCAGAAAGTCATTGAAAGGGTTGTAATCCCACTTGTCATTTACCAAACCAACCCTAAATGAGCCAGTTTATCGTGCAAAAACCGATCCGATTGTTTCTTTAACAGTCACCAATTTGAAATTCTTCAGACCAGTGAAGAATCCCTTTCTCTTGACACTTTTGCTGCTGTAGAAGGTAAAATCAATGATACACACCTGCCTATACATTTCAAGTGTGAGCACCCTATCTGTGACGCAGGTTGAGAGAAGAAGGGTTGACTAGTGAAGCCCCGCATCCGAAGAATTGTGAAACCTGTTCCTAAGAACCAGTCATAGGCGGGAGTGAAACTCTGCATATATCTAGTTCAATCCCTGTTGAGCCGGATTATGTCACCTTCTCGTAAATCATGCAAGACCGAAGTTATGAAATAATCCAAAAATGCATAATAATCATATGACACGGAAAGAAAGGGCGTCCACGTGGATATTGGCTTCCTCTTACCCCGTTCATCAAAAATTGATAATTCAAAATACCGGGCGAAGAAATCAGGGTTTTGATGTAGGAACGTGTGAACCAGGAAAGAAAGAAATCTAAAATTTCCCTTCGTCAGGTAATTCTTTATTTTCCATATCATTTCATCTACCATGAACTCAATGAAATCATACTAGAAGGTATCGTGTTGTTTACGGAATTGGAAGGCTAGTCCTAGTTGAAAGGTTTCCACCATATCATCAGAGTTTCAGCCGCATACAAAAGCTAGCATGGACATGGTGTCCTGCATATCCTCGCGTAATGCACCGCGACAATAGAATACTTGGCAGTTTAGCACTTGAGACATTTTTCTTACCAATCTCCTCCAACAAGAAATCTGAGTTCTTTTTCATCGTCTTCCATGTTTTTTCTCTTTTTCCAGGGTAAAAGGACTCAATGTTCTCTCTTCTTTTACTTGGGTCCGGGATGCATAGCATATGCCAAATGGCCTGTGGGGGTGATGTGAACTCTTAGGTTTTGGCCCTCGATGTAGTAGGTGCTAGGGTTATAACACTAGATGGCAACATCAACTATCTTCGAGTAGTAATGCACCAACGAGACCATGTATTGTGGAAGACCACTGTACCAAACCTTTCTTGTTGTAGACGTGTTTGCCTTTGGTGCCGTCAACCTTGCACAGGATGCTTCTCTTAAGGATTTAGGGTTTTTTGCGAGCCGTGGGTCATAAATATTATCCCATTTCTCCTCAACCCTTTTCTTGTTTCTACAATCTTTGGGTCTACTCAGCTCTATCGTATATGCCCTCTTCGGCTTGCTTGGTATACCAGGCGTAGCATATGCCAAATCCTCATAGACATACACATCCTCTGACGACCGTATGGCTGTTAACAACTCCTAGCCAATCTCCTCCTGCATTTGCTGAGATGAACTCTCTGACATTTTTCTTCAGATGAAGACTTCTGCAAGTTCTGGACTCTATTATTCTTATTCGGCTCTGGATACGCTAAAAAACTTCTCTGCACCTTGAGTTTTAGCATTTTTTAAAAGACTTTGAATCATTAAACCTTTTCATGCAATATTTGGCTATCTAAATTCTCAAGGTGGTAGAGGAAAGCATTTTTTGCATTTAATTCGGCATGTATCGTTAATTTTGCGATTCGTGCAAAATGAACTACTTGCCATTTTGAGGCAGCAAGAGTTCATTATTGCGTTTGGCAACTGTGTGATATGTTGTGATTCCCTTGAAACTTGAGCTGGCAATTTTCTTTCTAACATTGTGTTAGTATGTGTTGGTAATTAATATCTTGGATGGAATGATTAAGCCAAAGCAAACGATCACGACTTGAAAAGATATGGATATTGCCTTGGGCTCTGGGAAACACCTGTGGGATGACACAATAGCCTACAGCTGTGCAGCTTACTATCGATGAGCGCCACCTTTGTAAAGCTAATTAATTAGCTCCTATTAATCTAGCACGCATTGAATCGTACCTCTATAGATGCAATTGGTCTGAAAATGCGAGCAAACACAGGCACGCCTTTCAAGTTGGCATCTAGTTATCATCACGTTTTTCTCAAAATGGATTAGCATGTGTCTTCTCATCTTTTCTATAAATAGGCCGGTAAGTAGTGAGGAAATCACACTTAGCATTTGAACAGTGATAGGTTGTTGGCGTAGTTTTAAGAGAGTTTTCTCATAGGCTAGGTGGTAGGTAAGTTCAGTATTGGTTGGAAGGTATAAGCATAGTGTCAGAATCATGGATACTCATGTTAGGTTAACCTCTTATAAGTCACAGACAACATTTCTAGGAGAGGTTTCTACTAGGCAGCTGAAAAGAATGACCAAGAATAAGCATTCCTTGGTTTTGGTAGCCATAAAATGGGTTCTAGGTAGGGACTGCATAGAGTACAAGGATAAGTACTGTGTGAATACTGATATATGTTCACACTTTGTAGCATCAATGTTAGACATTGGAATCCCCAGGCCTTTCATCCTGAAGCTGGTCAAGGAAATGTTTCCAAGAAACTACCTGAATGGCCTAGGTGAGATTGTTGCTCACGCTGCATATGGGGTAGGCCTGCCATCAGTCAACGACCTTCGTCGCTACATTGAGGAAGAAGCGATAGTTGTATGGTTGTCGTTTCTCAGTGGATTCGGCCTTCAGACACGTGATGAGCATCAACAAAGGGCTACCCAGGCCTTGCACTTTTTATTCTGCAGCTACAACGTGATACCATTCTATGACGTCGATTAGTATACCGACTTCAGGAACCTGGTGTTTCCCCCGCCAATGGCGGTTGTGCCGAATGATGTTGCTTTTGCTGTCAAAGAACCTGCTAACGAAGACGTGGTAGGCGACGCCGTAGAAGAAGTGGTAGACGCTGCCATAGATGTGTTAATTGCTGCCTCCCGTGCCCTTGGATGAAAAGCCTACCTGCTCTTGAAAAAAAATGCCTCCCAGTTTCTTTATTTCCTGTTGTTGCATACACCACTTGCCTTATAGTTTTGTATATAAGCCCGAAAAAGGCTATAAATTTTGCATATATGAAGGAAAATCTTGAATAGTCATATAATTTTTAGATTATGGCTTCCTTAGCCATTTTGCAATGTAAAAACAAAAGAATATATATAAATAGATATATATCTTTATAAAAATCTGTGGCTCTTTCTTTCATTCTGCATTTCAATTTTATGGGCTCTTTTATAGCATATGTGTTCATTTTCTTTGCACATGGGTGTGTTTAAAATGTAAAGCAATCCCGCTGCTCTATCCTCCATAATAATGGGTTATTTCAGCAGAAACACAAAACAATTTCAAAAAAGACTGGCCAAAGAAAGAGAAATAAAATAAAAGCATTATTCACATATGTACAAAAATAGAACTCGACACTTAATGGAACAACTTAAGATGAATCCCATTGACCGGGATTCCTAAGGGTTCCTGTTCCATATTTTCTAACTCGAAAACGTTATGCTCCCTGCACCGAATGATTTTAAAGGGGCCCTCCCATAGGCTATCAAATTTACCGTGTTGACCTGACTTAGTAGCCCTTTTATCATACTTTAGTACTAAGTCTCTGGACTTTAGGCCTTGGTCAGAAGCCTTCTTGTCAAACCATCGCTTGACCACTTGTTGGCGGTTTGTCGTGGCTATTAGGGAATTCCCCCTTTTTTCTTGTACTTCTAACAGTTCGGCAAGCCGAACCTCCATGGCGCCATTTTTTTCTATCTCAAGAGATTTCAGCAGTTGGAGTGTTGGAATCTCCATAGATATAGGTAACAGTGCCTCTTTCCCGTATACCAACTCATAAGGCTAAGTCTTAAGGACTTGCTTAGGAGTTATGTGGTTTGCCTAGAGCGTTGCTCGGAGGTTTCTATGCCATTCCCTCTGGTGTTCTGAACCAATTCTTTTAAGGAGTTGGACTAGGCTCTTATTTGTTGACTCCGCTAGGTCGTTTCCCTGTGAGTAATAATTTGATGATGTCTTAAGGAATATGCCATTCGCTAATGCAAAGCGACATACCTTTGTGCCTAGGAAAGCTCTGGCACTATCTGTCACCAGCTCTTCGAGGAAATCCACAATCTCTGTTTCTGTTGCATTTTTAAGCGGAATGGCCTCCGTCCATCTTGTGAAGTAATTTGTGGCGGTCAGAATCCACTTGTGTCTGGCACTAAAAGTTGGATTAATCATCGTAATGAAGTCCAGGCCCCATTGTGCAAACGGTTCGTTCACCACTATAGGTTTGAGAGGCATTGCGGAATTCTTCCTTCTGTCAGTAAAGAACTGACATTTTTTGCAAGATTTTAACAAAGAGTGGGAGTCATTGAAAAGTGTAGGCCAATAGTAACCTCCGCACATGATTTTGATGGCAGTGGTCTTAGCAGAGAAGTGTTTTCCCACAACGCTGTTGTGGAACACATCAAGGATCCTCTTTGCTTGCTCTAAAGTAACGCATCGCAGGAGTAGACCATTGAAATTTCTTTTGAAAAGGACCCCCTCCACTAGCATATATCCACAATTTTGCAGCCGGTAGTATCTCCTCTTTTGGGATGAGAGACCTGGTGGATACTTTCCTGTTTGCATAAACCTCATTCTATCTATTAGCCAACAACCCTTTGATTCTAGCTCATTTATCAGAACAAGCTTCGGTTGCTCTCCTGCAGCAGGTATCTCTTCGTCCTACGCCATGTATTCGAACAATCCTCTTCCTCTAATGGTTTTAGTGGGTTTGACCTCAATATCATATTCAAGGATCTTGGTGATCCAATTAGCTCTTTTTTCTATGATTTCTCCTTCCATGATATATTCGTGCACACTGGAATGAGCAACATAAACAAACACTTTGTTGCAAGAAACTAGATGGCGAAACTTTTTAAGTCCCTTCACTATTGCAAAGGCCTGTCTTTCGACGAAATTATAATTCATCTCATATTCCTTCAGGGTCCAAGAGTAGAATGCCACCGAATGTTCTCCCTTTCCTTCATCATCTTTTTGGGTTAGGACAATAGCGACACTGGACTTGCTACTGAATGCATACATTATAAAATCCTTAGATAAATCTGGATTAACCAGTACCAGAGCTGAGGAAATACCTTCCTTGACTTTTTCAAAGGCTTCCCAAGCTTCGGTCGTCCACTTGAATGCCTGGTCCTTTTTAAGCATTAGGGTGATCGGCCTAATTATTCCCATAAAGTCGGAAATAAACTTGCTAACAAAATTTACCTTGCCTAGGAAGGACTGAACACCTTTCTTATTCACCAGAAGGGGAAGTTCCTTGATAGCTTTCACCTGTTCGGAGTCGATTGAAATTCCTTCCTTAGATACCACATGTCCTAACAACTTGCCTTGTGGTACTCCGAATACGCCTTTTTTTGGATTTAGGGAAACCCCGAACTCCTGGCACTTTTGAAAAACTATTTCTAAGTGGTCAAAATGATCATCCTTAGATTTAGAAAACACAATAAGATGATCCAAATAAATTAGAATAAACTTATTGATTAGCTCGTTGAATGTGATATCCATCGCCCGTTGGAATGTTGCCCCTGCGTTGGATAAACCAAAAGGAATTTTAGCATATGCAAATGTTCCCCACTTTGTGGTGAACGTGGTCTTGTGCTAATCCTCTTCTTTAACTCGAATCTGATTGTAACCTAAGAAACCATCTAGCAGAGAAAACATTTTTGATCCTGCTACCGTTTGTAATATTGACTCCATAGAAGGCATCAGATAATGGTCCTTCAAGGATGCTCTATTTAGGTCTTGGAAGTCCACACACAAATGGATATCTCCATTCTTCTTTCGGACCAGGAACATATTGGATACCCAAGTACTATGCTTAATTAAGAAGACAATGCGTGACTCAATTAGCTTAGTTAACTCTTGCGCCATTAGCGCTTCAATTTTAGGGTTTACTGGCCTTTTCTTTTGTCGGACTGGTTTTGTACCTTCTATTAGCTCGATCGTGTGTTGAATGATATCAGGATCATATCCCTCCAGATCATCATAGGACCAGGCCACTACTCCATATTTTTTACAGAAATTGATGAGTCTTTCTTTATCATGTTGCGAGACATCTTTCCCGACTCGAAGATTCCTACCATCTGAGACCCGAAGGTCCACGTAATCACTTTTGTCTGCCTCGAACTTCCATCTATCATTTCTTGCATCATCACAATAAAAAAAAAATTGAGAGTAACCAGTCCTTTTAGAAGCTTGTTAGATTTGAGCTGCATAATTTGTCCTTCATAAGCTTCGGTAATCTTTGGTTGAAGCTAATCAACAAATTCCCTCGACTGCTGGATGAACGAGGCGATGTGTTCATCACTTTCAAAAACTTGCTAACTCTGATCATTGTCAGGAATCGCCGGTTGGACTAGTACTCATATTGAATGTTCATTATGTATAAGGTCAGAGGCAAGATTGAACTGAGCACCAATCACGGCCATGCGATTTGCATCACTATTTTGTCCTTGGGAAATAGTCTGGAGGTTGAAGGCTTCAAAACTCTCAACTAGTTCCCAGACTCGGTGCCGATTGGATCTCATGTGGACATTCCTTGCCGCGGAAATCCCTTGGACTTGGTTGACTACTAGTTCGGAATCTTCAAACATCATTAATTTCTTGATGCCCATTCGCTCCGCAAGGCTTAAACCTTGAACTAATCCTTCATATTCAACCTCATTCTTTCAACAAGCGAAATGAAAACGGAAAGACCTTAGCAATTTTTCATCTTGTGGGGATATTAGATATATCCCCACTCCAACACCTACTTTTCCTCTTGCTCCATCAAAGTACAATAGCTCATTTGCTTGGCTACCTTCAGACTCTTTGGCAACCTTTGGGAGTACTTGGTCTTCATCATAAATTACATAGGTGCCCAATCCTGTCGCATGATAATTTTTGAAAGGGTCACTGTCCATGTGTTCACTCAACAGAGCATCTTCTTGGTCATCTCGGTCTCCGCTCACCTTTTCTTCCTCTAGTAATTCAACACAATACATTTCTTGCTTGGTGATAGAGGTATGCGCGACTTCAAAATTGATTAGAGCTTCGTCTGCTACATGTTTAGAATGCAAAGCCTCTGATTCTATCTTCATTTTTGCGCTATGCTTGGTTCTGAGTATCAGATGTGACCAATCCAAGGATAGGTATCTGCCCACCTTTGAAGTAAATTCTCAAGATAGACAGAGACCGAACATAGGAGGAACATCTATGATCACAATGTCTTGCGGCACTGTGATACTAGGGCAAGCAGATAGAGTTAAAGGAAGTTCCTTGATGACACCTATGGTTTCAACTTTGTTCCCATCAAGTTGCATTACCCCCCTTTTCATAGGTTCATATCGGAGTCCTAAAGCTTCGGCTATCTATTTAGGCATAACCATGGTGCTAGCGCCAGAATCAATCATAGCATTGTGCAATAATTTATTTCCTATAATGAGAGTCAAGAAGAAGGGTTGGTGTTTTAACTTATCTCTAACTTTGACAGGGGATTCTTTTGTATTGTTTGTAAAGACTTTAGTCGGCGGTATTTGATTAACAACCTCTGCACTGACAAACTACTCTGTTAGCGTTGTGCTGACCTCTTCTTGAAGCACCTTCTGTAATAGCGTTTTTTGCTCTGGGATGGTTAGAATGTCCCATAGAGACATGTTAGAGGATGACTTCTTCAATTGTTCTACCACATTAAAAGGTGACAAAATCAGAGGTTTATGCTCCTTGGCTCTTGCTATAATAATTTCCTTCCGTGGTTGAGATGGTGGCGGGGCGGTAGAAGTGCCAGGAACCTGATCGGGAGTACCTTTGAGTTGTGGGTTGGCTAGATGCGGAACAACTGACTCGCTAGTAAATCTCCTCTTTGAGTGTGTGTTATACTCAGATTGCACTTGCGGTGTTTTGGATATGAACGTATCATTAGCAAACACTGTTTCTTCTTCCTCCATCCAAGAAAAAAGCACGTGACCAGGAGCAATATCAAATTCTTGTTCTAGAGACATTCCTTGCATTTGCGCGGTAAGAAGCGCACTCTCCATTTTTGGTGAGGCATATATATAACCTTCGTGATCTGTCGCCGCGCCTTGGATGCATTGCTCTGCCACCTTTTGTTGCAAGTTGTCATGCAGACAGTTCCGGGGCATATGCACATCACTGCAAGGGAATCACCATAGATTGATGTCATCAATGAGGTTGTTCTACCCTGTGGTTAATTCCCTACTTGAGCTTGGTGAAGCGCTCATCAGTGGAGTAGGCACCGACACCATTTGGTTGGTGGTTGAAGCTGATGGATTAGTGCAAGGCACGCCTTGGTACTGATTCTGTTGATATGAGGACCGCCTGCCTTGATAGTTCTGATATGCAGGCTTCAAAGGCATTGATTGGTTCCGCTTAAGAGTGGTTATATCATTTTCCATGGTCCACAACATCTCTTTAAGGTCGCTCATTTCATCTTTGGAAGAACCTGATGTAGAGGCTACATTTTGTGGGGTTGTCGCATATGTGTACATCGACTGGGGAGTTGCGGGCACACTAGTTGACATGACTTCTTGTGCAGGAATCGATATTTCAGGAAATATCGACATAATAGGTCGAGGAGGCAACTTTTCACAATCTATCAAATGATTCTCGGCTTTGACAGTGACACTGTAAGCATCTGGTAGAGTAGCTCCTCCCAAAGACTTGATCATCATAGAAATGTTAGAATTGATGGACTTTAAATAAAATATGAACACCAACTCAGGAGTCGGGCATATAGTAACAGGGATCCTCTACCAACTTGTGTGAAATCAGGCATTAAAGTCCATCAGAACCTCTTGGGGGGATTGTTTTATGATAGATAGTTGATAATACAGTGAAGAGTGATCTCCATCATTCGAGAACCTCTCATAGAACAGAGCTTCGAGCTTGTCCCAAGTGCGAATAGTGCTAGGTGACAGTGTTCGGTACCAATCCAGCACTTTGCCTTTAAAAGGCGCAGCAAGAAACCTTAGAGCTACATTCTGCATTGTGATCTCATGTACCAGGCACACGTCCGCCACATCTTGCAAATTTTCTACGGGTGTTCTTGATCCATCTCCAATAAACATGGGTATAGCTTTCATAGTTGAAACTGGGATAACACCCCAGACATTGGGTGCTACTAGGGCTGCTAGGGGACTTCTAGCATCCCATGCCACGTAATTTCTATTGGTGGCTGACAATATGGTTAAAGGAATGGGTGGCAGGAGTGGAACGGTTACCAACTGATTTGCGGCTTGCATTGTTCCTAGTGGAGGTACTAGTAAACTAGGGTTGCCTATGGTTTGGGATCTAGTTATAGGCCGATGGCTCATACACCCTTCTAAAATGCAAATTCATTTAAGCTTGGTCCCACCGGGTGTGCCATAAAAAGAACAAACTGTTGATGCCAAAATTTGACGAGGTAACAATGTCTTATGGGAAACTCAGTTTATGGGGAACCTTTTGCGCTAAACTAAGTGACCTCCAGATTTTAGAGAAGTCGGCTTCTTCTATAATGGAGTTTGGAAAGGGAAAAGGAAACAAATAGAATAAAATAAAGTCTAACCTAAGGCGATGCGCCAAGACTTAATGATAGGCATGATAAATCATAGATCTAAGGGCCTGATTGGTGTTTGTAGTGTTTCAGAAAATTGGAAGCTGAAGATTACAGCATAGACAATCCATTCATTGACATAAAATAATATTGCATACATTCATACTGCCAAGAAGAGTCATTAGACATGGTCTATGTCAGCAAACTTGCATTTGAACATATATAGAAGTTTTCAAATGAAATGTCCAGACAATAAAAACACAGTTTACAGTTTGATCAAACAGCATGAAAGAACAAAAAGGTCGAACAATTGGCACTATCTGAAAGTTTTTGCAATAAAATAAAACAACAATAAAGGCCTGGAATCTTTAACCAAAACCAGTGTTTCCTCCAAATTCCAGACCCTTTTCTCACAACAGAGAAAAGTACATATAGCAGGAAAAAACCCCCACCGCTTCGGAGAGCAGTAACAGAAAAGATTTCGCAATCCCTTGGCAATGATACAAAAATTAGAATATTCCCCAAGCCATTGCAACAGAAACGATTTGAAACCAAGCATCGGGTCATTCTAGGCACAGCTGCATCCTCTGCAAATGATGGTGGTGGTCCTGGCAAGGCTTAATCAGACAAGTGTCACCATCCCGAGCAAATGATTATGACACATAGTGGCCAATAGCAGCATTTGGTTCGTCTAGTCCATCACCCGAATATGAGATCCGCTGACTAGGCACATGGCTGCCTTTCGCTGCCCGTGTGAATCCCTCGCTCTCGTCACTAAATAATTGCACTAAGGCTACACGTGTCGAATGGGTGGAGCACTTAATCAATAGTGGAGGGAACGATCACTAGCCGGGCACAAAAGAGACGCATGGCAGTATTTTTCTTCCCTCGGTTGCTCCTTCATCTCTATGCTGAAATTTTTGCGAAGAGCATACACGTAGCAAGAGTACACCACATATAACAATTGTGGGGCCCGCAAAACTTTTTTGGGAATGAGGGTTTCATGGCACTCGAGTGGAGCCCGATAAGGCAGCAAGAAAGAATGATAAAAAATATCTCGAAGCCACGATACATGGAAGCATAGCGGGGTTTCTCGGGATGTGAAAGGAATGCAAAAGTACGGGGTTGCGAAGAGTAGACACGTGGAGCAGGAGAGCAGAACTTAGATAAAAGGCCGAGTTGATTACCTACGGTGCACGGGCCGATGCATAGAGGAAAAGACACTCGAAGGGAGATCGTTAAATATTTATTAACAGGTACATAAGACCTAATAAAATTGTTCTAATAGAGGGGCAAAAATAATTGGTGGAAATGGATGATATATAATATTAGGAGAAAGAGGATTATGATGGAGGTCCATGGTGACCTCCTAAGAATGAGGAGTATCTAATTTCTACTGAGATATGCTTAAATTATGGAGGACATGAAGCATGGAGTTGTTAGATGAGTGTGGGTAGTGAGAAGAAGGCAATGGAGGAAAGGAATCTAACCATATATGAATGACAAAAATGTAGGAAAGGAAGTGAATTCCATAGAAGGAATAAAAAAGAAAGAGGAGATGAAATTTCATCATAGGGATCTAGAAAATTATTGTTAGATGGAGGTGGTGTGAATAGTTGACATGTATAAAAATGGATCAATGTAAGAGTTCTAGGGCCATAGTGTAAAATGGGATGAAAATATATAAGAGAAGCAAGGAGGTGAGATAAATGAGTGTATCATATATGTAGGATGTAAAAAGTAAAGAAGTTGGAGCATGGATATAGGATATAATATAGGGATATGCATATGTGGCTATGGAGGTTGTGGCATGTGGAAATAGGATTAAATGAAACAAAATTCCATCTATATCTAAATACATAGACTTGTAGAAGTCATGACTTAGGAACTAGATGATGTAGAATGAGGAATGAGTGGGTTTGTGGTAGGGGAAAAAGATGTACACTTGGAAAATATGAGGAAGAAACAAAAGTAGATGTCTCTAATGGGTTGGATGAATAAGGGAGAAGATGGGAGGGTCTATTCATATGCACAATGTGCTTGATACATTGTAGAATCTCCAAACTTGAAGAATGAGAAAAAACATTTCTTAAGACATCAAGAAGCTTAAGAAGTGTCAATGCCATTGAGAGTAAGGTCAATTAAATATCTTCAATAGGTCTAAAGAGACAATTTTGTGAAAACATTTCAAATTCTATTTGTACATGACATGTTTCAATTTTAGTGTTTCTAAATTTTAGGGTTTTAATTTTAGGGTTTCAATTATAGGGATTCAATTATAGGGTTTTAATTTTAGGGTTTGATAATCATGTAGGGTTTTAATTTTAGGGTTTGATAATCATATGTAGAGTTTCAATTTTAGGGTTTGATAATCATATGTAGGGTTTCAATTTGATTTTGTTTGTAAATTTCACGATTTCAATTTTAAAATTTGAAGAATTCACAAGATAATTGCAAGGAAATTTCACAAAATAAAGGGAAATTATAGGAAAAATCATAGAGGAAATGAGGGGGGAAATAGGGAAAATAGGGAAAATTGTAGAGGGAAATTGAAGAACATGTTATTTTCCACTTCACTTGTATGTCCCCTACTTCCCTTTGCTCAAACTAGGTCACTCTCCTTGGACGTTGGCGTTGTGCAGAACATCTCTCTGGATGGTGCTATGTAAAAGGTTACCTTAAAATTTGGATGACGAAAATGAACCAACAAAAGCATTTGTCGATTCATCTCTTAAAAAAAACAATAAAATAATACCTTCGAGTGAAGGTTGCCTTTGCTTGAAGGTATTATTTTATTTGTTTTTTACATTAGTGAAGGCCTTCGAGCGAAGATGATCTTCGCTCGAAGGTTAACCTTCGATTAAAGGTCTTTGTGTAAAGACCTTTAAGTGAAGGACCTTCATTAGAAGGAATATCTTTGAACGAAGGTAGTTCAAAAAAAAATTCCCACTCTCTTTCAAAAATTTCATCGTGGGATTACCCTTATAGATTATGAAGGTAAAGGCACTTGAAGATGCTAAAAATTTCTTCTTTTCTATAGTTATTATAGTAAATTATCCACTATATATGGCATAAGTATTCCACATTAATTATGATTGAAAAATCGTGCCTTGTGGAATTGGTGGATTGTTTGTGTTTTTATAAAGATTTAAAAAATGGGTTTTAAAAGGGACCGAACCCTTTTACAAAAACACAACCAACATTAAGAAAAAATATGAGTACCATGAGATATGAGACTAGCAAAACAAAATAAATATAAGGAAAATTAAAAAAAATAGTGAAAAAAGAAAAAACACAATAAAAAAAAAGCACATATTTGTTATCAGCTAGTTTATGAAGCATGTTGGTAGCCTACCATTCTTTGGTGAGAAATTTAACCTAATCAATTAAAGAAACACCCAAGCGGCCCTCTACCATAGCATTGGTTTCACCTCTTTAATTTGTGGATTTGGCCATTGTTCTCTAAGCCAGGCCCTCATGTATAGTCTCCCTTTGTTATTTTCAAAGTGCATTCTGCAAAACATATAGAAGTTAATAATTATGTTTTTTATGACGTCAATAACATATGTTGGATAATTTCAATAACATATTTGAAAATATGACATAAAATACCTATAGAAACCAAATCATTTGAAGATAATAGGATTTTAAAGTTGTTGTGATGATCAAATTCCAAAGAGAAACTCCACTAACTATAAATATGATATTTTTATTATCATTGAGAATGACCTAATCTAGATTGGAAGGTCGGCAGCTCACCCTCCTATGCCATTGTTTTCTAATAATTGACCTTCATACTAGCCCATGCCTCTAGAATGTCCTGTTGAAGTGTTAATTGTCTATAACTTTCCTATGTGGTAGTGTCTTTGTTGAAGTGTTACATGTCTATATTCTTTAGGATCTTGAAATTTTATTGACATGTTACTAAACCTATGTTTAAGGGTGGTGATAGTCCTTTGAATGATTGCTTTGATGCCTATAATTTATTGTTGATAGGTTCCCCCTTAATCCCACTTAAGTATTACCACTTGATCCCATAGTTGTTTGTGGTATTATCACCCCCTCTTATTTATAACTACTGTTTGTTTATTCTTCTATTATTGTTTAGCCTAGACATTACGCCCATGAGCTCCTGCTTATCTTTCAGCCTATGCATGTCATGTTCCTTCAAGGTTGCAGCTCTACCATTCTTCATTGGGCAGCAATTGCCCACATCTGCATTATCTATGGTGATCATTGAGGACAAGTAGCTTTATGACTAATGACAAAATTTCAGTGAAATGCAGTGGCTGTTCTCATCATAACCTCCAATTGTAATGGCCTTATCTTTATTGGTATAAAGGGTGGCGAGGTTCAATTTGGTGGCATAAGGAGGTCCAGCAGGATGAACATGTGGTGGGATTTCATTGCTCTTTGAAGTAGTCCCCTCTCGTGCATTTGTGATGTGTGATGATAGTAAACGTTAACTTCTCAATACAAGGTCCACTACCCAAAAAATCCTTCAGTTGTTGGGACGTATGGCAAGCTGGTGTTATGTAGTCCAATTCACTCTCATTGCTTAAAATGGTATATAAATTTCTTTGACAATTCCAAATGGGAAGTGGAGGCAAAAGGTGACATCGCCATCACCTTTCACATCATATTTATAATTATATGTGTTATAATCACTGATCATTCTCAAACCAATATCGACGGTTGACTTTTAACAGAATTGAAGATGTAAGCTAAAGTGACATTAATATATTTAAATTTTGTGTGAGCATTCAATGTAGAGCTTGCGGAGGGTCAAGTGCTTTTCATAGGATTATTGAAGGAAAAAAAGGGTATTCGAGAGTAGGAGCTATGAATGTTGTGACAAAGAAAGAAGCTTGGCATTGATTCTATCTACATCAGTATTTTACAAGTTCGGGTTATTACAATTGAAGCAACTGGTAAATGGTTCTATATTTCAAAATTGTGTGAGGTTTTTTAGGTGTGTTTTCATATTCTTAGAGGTTGTTTTTTTATTAAAAATTTGTTTATCTTTCTATTATTCTCAAGCTTATATTTGAGAAACCATACGATATTTTAAAGAGGAGGGGAATAAGATGGTATAATATATATATATATATATATATATATAAGAAAAAATAGATAAATTTAGGAGAGGTCCATATATTATGGATGTTATTAAGGTTCAATAAATGAGGTGGAGTGGGTCTAGGTGAGGAAGATACCATCACATCAACATAAACTAAAATTGGTAAGTAAGTGTTGAGGAAAGGGGTTGTTAAAAAATTTCAAGTTAGAAATAAAGGTCAAACAATAACAATTTATAATTTATTAAATGATGAAATTAAGGTCC
>VDFB02052269.1:0-16003 GCA_007258455.2 Sequoia sempervirens
ATTCATGATCAAACACTTGCCGACCTTATAAAGGCCTCGACTATTGACACTTCCCACGATGAGACACTTGCCGACATGGGACACATAGATGATATTCCTCCATAACAAGAATCTTCCACTAGGGACATGCTTGCATATGATCAAGTTATAGATAAAATCATTAGACTCTATGACACTAACCATAATGATGACATTTACCTTGGAAGCATAACATAATCATCGAACTGGCATATCGCATGATCGGACCAAAGATATCGGTCGGGGAATATGTCAACATGAAAATGAAGCTAAGACACTTTATCAACTAGGGTCGGCAATATCTTTGTCGGGCGGGCTTCAGCGCGGTGAAAATATTACAGTGATAGTATTCACATACCTAATGATGGGTTAGCATCTTGCTTTCAAAACAACAAATAGCCCATCGCAAATAGAATCTGTCAAAGCATGCATTATCAAGGAAAAGGACTAGGCATACACAAGCAAGGCATTCTAGAACCAATACAACTTCAGGCAAATTATAGACATCAAGGTCTTGGCTATTCCTAAGTTAGTGAATCAAACGATGTCAGTGGTACCTCCTCGATACTGGGGGAAACTTTTTTAGATACAAACGTCAAAATGGAGTCCATGAGAAATCCTTGTCATAAGATTGTTGCCATCACCCCCTCCACCACACCATGAACCGTCATTCCATCATAAATAAACCTTCCCTTTGGAACCAACAAAAACAAAAGTCTTAGAAGTCAAAAGATAAAAATCAAATGTCAAAGGCCATTGAATCAAACAAAAGGACAAGTGGAAAAATGAAATTAAAATGGATCCCAAAGAAAGATTGATCAAACAAAGACACCAAGTCAAATACAAAAGTCAATCACAATGTGGAGCCACAAGACAAGAGGACTCCCACATACAACAAATGTCCACCTCCTTCAAAATGGTCATCAAACAAGGCATCTAAAACTATTGGTTCCAAACACCATCCCTCCAAAATCCGTCATCCACCATCCCAAGTTTGGAAAATAAAAAGTCATTCATCCAAACGTCCAAACAATCTTTCCACGTCTACCATCATTCGTCATAACCCTACATCTCGTCTAAATTCTAATGATCCCACATCACAAATCCGTCACATCTTGGCAGCAACTCTTTACTGTAAGGACTCTCATGCCACTCTATCGCGATGTGCATATTCTGATAAGGCCAACTCTAGTATCAGAAAGGACCATAATGACATCGATCAATTGTATACAAGCGCTATGATCCTGACAAGACAACTACTTCAGACAGGACATTATTGGCATATCATGGCACTAGTCTCTACATCAACACCATTAGTGGATTCAGAATAGTCAGTGGTCATCTAAAGCATGCAGGCTATCCACAAAATCATAAATACAAAAATAAAAAAAATCGTCACCCTGATGAAAACCTAACAAACAGGTGTCTTGGTGACACCAAAAAAAAAAAAAAAGTCAAGAAAATAGTAAGAAAAATTTCGTCTATGGTGAAGAGCACGGCGAATGGAGTTACTTACTGGATAAATTACCATGATGAAAGCACGGCAAGCGGGTGTCGTAGTGTAAAATAAATTATCATGTGGAATTTTTTGTAAGCAGGAACCAAGTCATCTCATTTTCCCATGCCTTCCTCATGACATTGACATCCATCTAAGCCTTTTATCATTTCGAATCCATTTCCCTACCTTGGTCTTGACATAAAAGTGGCACACATAAATCATGCTTTGGGAAAAGAGTACGACCGTCTATCATGCGGCTCATATCGTTCACAAAGATGTCAATATCACTACTTTTATAGCTTCATTATCATATGCGACATAGTCCTTGAAAATCATATGACAATTCCCTTAGTCTCATGTCTCCCGTCCTTTACCAAGGCCACCCCCTATCCTTTCATGTATGTCACCTATCTTGGCTTTCCCTTGTCAAATGGTCTAAAGATAATCATCATCCCATCTAGTCCTAATCGAGTCATTCCAAATCCATACAAGCACATTATCCAAAATTTTACTTGACTGCATTCCTGGCCCGATTGTAGACCTCCATACTTTCGTCACATTATCATCACCGTCCTCATGTTGTTTTGGGATGCATCCTTCCCATGTCAAACAACATTGTCATCACTTGTCAATTGGTATTCAGCTTGACTAGGGGCACAATCATGTTTGTCCTTGGATTCTCATGTGTAGGCATCAGTTATTTGCATTTGTCACGATCCTCTTAAGCGTCAAAATCCAAAAAAATCATAAAATGACAAAAAGACCAAAAACATCATAAAATGTCTAAAGAAAGACCTAAAATCATAAGCGTCACGAAGAAACACAAAACATCAAATCAATAAAATCCTAAAAATGGAGTCAAAGATCCCGGTCCGGTCCATGTCATGGATTGAACTATGTTGTCTCAGCATTTGCCTTTCGTAAAGCGAGGCCATCGATTGATGAGTCCGAGACGGTGATTGATCCTTTTAGGTTGGTTCAAATAAAATCATGGCATTTGTCACAATCGTCACATCGGTCAAATGAATTCAAACTATGAGTCAAACTCGAGGACACCGAGAATGATCCCATTCCAGAAATGCCAATGTCAAAATTCGTCAAAATCAGACAACACAGTCTAATCAATCATATAGTCAACATCAGTCAATTTGCCAAAATATATTAGTCAAAACAATGTCAGTCTCGTCATTCTTTGGTCCTCTTCAAGATGTGTCCTTCGGTTGGACCTCATCAAAATGTCATTTGTCTTTTTCAGGATGTGTCCTTCCTAACAATAGGCCCCGTCAAACTGTTAACACCGTCAAATTGGAAAAACTCTTAAACTGTCAAAACTGTCAAACCGGCAAGAATTCAATCTTTGGCAAATAAACATTGGCAAACAAAATAAAATGGTAATCTTTTCGGTCTATCTTATCTTATCTTTTGACTATCTTGGCTATTTTGTCTTATATTTTTCTTTATCTTTTCTTTTGGTCATGTTACTAGCTACCTCGAGGATGTCCCATGGAAAGGATTTAGGGTGTGATGATGATGTCACGGCCTGTTATTTTATTTGGTACAAGCATCTATGGTTGTCTTGACAAAAGACTGGGGCAACTTCACCCTTAGTATGAGTTAGGGCATTCCTTGTCTGTGACTGTCTATTTTTCAAGTGGATGACCTTGCACACCTTGGTCTATGTCATATCATGGTGTTTGTTGTCCATTTGTGTCATTTTACTGCCCAATGATGATTAAAAGCAATAAATATTAAAGTCCTACTGCAAGTTTTGAAGGATTCTTTCATCTAGTCTATATCTTCATCACCCATATCTTTTGAACTAACATTCCTTTGTCTCTTCATATTCTAAGTCTTCTCATCAATTTCGAGAGCACACCCGTGTTCTTGGAACCTGTCTGTCCTCTCGAGGGGGAATACCGTAACCCTCCTCATCATTCTTCCTCATCTTATTTTGCACTGGGGCATATTTTTGACTTATTTTCTTAGCCACAATGCGACAGGCAACATTATGACAAAGAGGGGAAAATGTAGACACCTAAAAATGACCTAGGCCTGCGAGCACTATTTTACCACTTTTCGTCCTAGCATAATTATGACACTTTAATTATGTTCCTAACCCATCTTCAACTATTAATTAAATAATTCACAATTATTTAATTAATTCAGGGTCTTCTATTCTTCCTGATTATTAAATAAATAAATCATATTTATTTAATGCGCCACTAATTATCTAAAGTCAACTCATAATTAAATAAAGTTCTCATTTTATTTAATTAATCTTTGTCATTAATGTCCTCCTGATTATCAAATAAATATATTTTAATATATTTATTCAATATGTTACTAATTCCTAAATCCTCTCTTTTAGTTAAATAGATTTGGTAATTTATTTAATTAATTAACCACTTCTTCTAAATTAAATAATTATTTTTAATTATTTAATTGTTGTATGTGACACTTCTTTATTTTTAAATAAAGCAATTTATTTAAAAATGTCTCACATAGTTAACAATTCTTCTTTTAGTAATTAATTTCAAAAATCAATTACTCATTATCTCACAAAATCCATATTTTGAATTAATTTAATTCAAAATGGAAATATTCTTCTACAAATTGAGTAATTTCTAAAATTACTATTTTTCTAAAATCCCATCTTCTTATCTTCTGATTTTTGCTAATTTCATCTCAACTGTCACATTTATCCTTGATTTAATTTATTTAATTAAATCTTATTCACACATTTGGGCATTTTGCCCTAACCCTAATTGAGAGTTGCCATTTCGAATCTTAACCATTGATTCTAGGGCATTTTCTCAATCTCTCATCTCATTCGTCTGTTCAAAATGACATTTTCTATAAAATGCCATTTTCCTCTCATTTTTGGAGGACACATTAGACACAAACACATTACATACTTATGCACTGACATACTTAGATTTATTCATAGCAATTGCAACATTTATTGTCTTTATTTTATTAAGTCTTAGCATGTTTAGGCATAGGCATTGTCAATCATAGTCATAGGCGTAGACATTTGTTCAAATCCTTCAAAGCTCGATGTAGGACTTAGACTTGTATTTCCAGATTGCTCCATCGCCGACCGAGGGCAACACATCAACCAACAAGCTAGAAGGTGTTATGTTAACTCCAAAAATTGCACACCCCACTTTGTTCTTTTGCTAAAACTTAATCAATAAGTTTGACCTGATTTGACTGTAAGTAAAAATGAATAACATTTCTGGCGATTTTTGCTAGATGTTTGCCTGCTAAACGCTCAACCAGTGGCCTTTACTATTCATTGGGCATGGAGTCTGAAAAATATGCATTCTAGAACCTAAAGGAAACAGGAAAACTAACTAGGAAAGAAAACAAACGGATGTGCTTGGATAGCACTTAGGGAAAAACTGAACTAATATGCAGATGCATTTATTAAACAAGATCAATAATCATACCTCAAAACAATGTTTGAGGTGTATACCATTGACTGGTATAGGTAGCACACTCCCTTCCAGATTTGACAATTGATATGCATTGTGCTCTTTGCATTCTGAGACCATAAACGGTCCACTCCACATATGATCAAATTTCGAATGATGACCAGGTCTGCTTTTGAGTACATCCCATCTTAAAACCAAGTCCCCTTCTTTGAATAGCTTCGGAGTTGCTCTTTTATCAAAAAATCTTTTTGTTTGTAGCTGATGACGCTCCATTTGCTGCATAGATTTGCTTCTGGTTTCCTCTAACTCCATCAATTGAGAATA
The DNA here is from genome assembly GCA_007258455.2 of Sequoia sempervirens. Classification (NCBI taxonomy): domain Eukaryota; kingdom Viridiplantae; phylum Streptophyta; class Pinopsida; order Cupressales; family Cupressaceae; genus Sequoia; species Sequoia sempervirens. The sequence continues at coordinate 5,278 of VDFB02052269.1, forward strand.
TCTAACTGCCATAGGTTCTCCTTCCTCAAATAGCATTAGCTGACTTGCCATATCTAGTGTAGGTAATTCTGTAGAAATAGGTAACCGTGCCTCTTTGCCATAAACTAGAACATAGGGCGAATTCCCAATAGCTTGCTTTGGTGTTATCCAATCAATCCACAATGCAGTTTTCAATTTAGAGTGCCAGTCCTTTTGACTGTCTTGTAGTGTCCGTTTGATTATTCTGATTAGGTTCTTATTTGAGGATTCTGCCAACCCATTACCCTGAGGGTAGTAGTTAGAAGAAGTACTCAAGTATATTCCATTTTTTAAAGCCCAATCAGCAACCTTTAAACCAACAAATGCCAATGCGTTATCTGAAACAAAAGAATCTAGTATACCAAACCTGGTTACAATATCTTCATAAAAGCTTAAGACAGCAGTTTCATTAGCTTCCTTCAAGGCAATTGCTTCTGTCCATCTTGTGAAATAATCAGTTGCTGTCAAAATCCATTTATGTCCAGCACTAGAAGGTGGATGTATGGCGCCTATGAAGTCAACTCCCCATCTCATAAAGGGTTGTTCCACCTGAACTGGATGTAATGGCATTGTCGGTAATCTCTCCTTCCCTGCAAACATGGCACACTTGACACACTTCCTGGTCCATGCATGAGAATCTTTAAATAATGTAGGCCAGTAATAACCAGCCCGCATCACTTTCCATGCGGTAGTTCTAGCTGAAAAATGACCCCCGGTAAGACCGTCATGAAACTCAGAAAGGACCTTTTCCACCTGATTCTCATCAATGCATCTTAAAAGCATTCCATTATGATCCTTTCGAAATAACACATCTTCTATTAGTACGTAAGGAACAGACTGCAGCCTATAGTATCTTCTCTTTGCCTTGTCTAGACCTGATGGGCACTCACTAGTTCTAAGGAAATGAACCATATCTTTTAACCAGCTTGCTGTGTTATCACCATTTTCTGGGGTTTGTAGCACCAAAACTGTTTCTGCTTGTTCATCAACCATTAAAGCTTTTCCACCACTTAGCTGCTCACAAAGTCCTTTACCCCTGACTAATTTAGTGACCTGGATTTCAACATCATACTCCATTACCTTTGTTATCCAGCCAGCTCGTTTTTCATTCAAGTCCTTACTTAATAAAAATTCCTTAACACTTGGATGAGCTACTCGCAAAAACACCTTATTATGTGACAGCAAGTGTCTGAATTTCTTTAGACTTTTAATAACAGCAAGTACATGTCTTTCGACAAAACTATATCTTTGTTCATAGTCTTCAAGGCCTTTACTAAAAAAGGCGATTGGCTGTTCCAATCCTTCAAAGTTCTGCTGTACTAGCATAGCAGAAATAACTTCAAGTCCTCCATATGCGTAAAGAATAAAATCTCTACTGAAGTCAGGATTTACCAATACCGGGGCTGCTGCAAGAGCTTCCTTGATATTCTGAAAATTATCTTTTGCCTCTTTAGTCCAAGTAAAAACAACGTTTTTCTTGAGCATAGCTGTTAGTGGCTTAAGCAATGCTGCAATATCAGGCAGAAATCTCCTAACAAAATTAATTCGGCCAATGAAACTTTGAAGCCCTTTCTTATGCTGAGGTAAGGGCAATTCCAAAATTGCCTCAATCCGTTCAGGGTCCACTGTGAATCCTTCCTTTGAAACCACATAACCAAGAAGCTTCCCCTCGTGAACAGAAAAAATGCACTTTTTGGGATTTAGTGAAATACCAAACTCCGACAGCGTTCAAAAATCTGCCTCAGATGATCAATATGATCTGTCACCTTTCTGGAATAAACAGTAATATCATCAAGATATATTAAAACAAACTTGTACATTAAATTGATGAAAGCCATTTCCATCACTTTCTGAAAGGTTGCTCCTGCATTTGATAAACCAAACGGCATTCTTTTATACGCCATTGTACCCCACTTGGTGGTAAATGCTGTCTTAAATTGATCTTCTTCTTTCACCAAAATCTGGTTGTACCCAGAATATCCGTCCAACAAGGAAAACCGTTCAGCTCCCGATACATATTGCAAAATCTGTTCCATTGATGGGAGTGGATGTCTATCTTTCAGTGAGACTCTATTCAAGTCTCTGAAATCCACACACAGCCTTAACTCTCCGTTCTTCTTTCTCACAGGAACCAGATTTGCAACCCAGCTGGTGTGTTTAATAGGAAAAATTATTTTGCTTTCTATCAGCCTAAAAACTTCCTTTTGCATTAATGGCTCCAGTCTGGGATTGACTGGCCTTTGTTTCTGTCAAACAGGCTTGGCTGTTGACTCCAGCTCTATAGTGTGTTGTGCGAGCTGCGGGTCAAATCCTTTCAAATCTTTATATTCCCATGCAAAGATATCATTGAACTCTTGGAAAAGATGAAGGAAAGACTGTTTTTCCTTAGCAGAATTTATTTTACCAATTTTAAGGTTTTTTCCAGGTGAAACCTCCAAATCTTCATATTGATTCTGTTGTACCAGCAAGTTAGCTTTACCAGTTTTAACTTGGTCATCTGAATTGAAAGCACTTTCCAGAGTGACTAACCCCTTAGGCAACTTATTATTCTTCAATTGCAGCACCTGATCTCCATATTGCTCTTTATATCTTTGCTGATTTGAACTGGCAAAAACATCCTCTTCAAACAAGAACTGCAAAATCTGTTCATTGTTCTCGAAAACTTGCCAATTCACGTTGTTGTCAGGTACCGATGGTCTGATGATAATCTTAATATACTGCTGATCACAAACTACATTAATGCTGTTTGGGATATCATATTGAGCTCCCACAGTTGCTAATCTGTCTGCATGCTGGTTTCTGTGTCTTGGGATGGCAAGTATGTTAAAGGCATCAAAGTCCTCAAGGAGATCCCAAACTCTATGTCTATAAGACTTTAGAACATCATTTTTTACAACATTCAAGCCCCGAACTTGATTTACTACCAACTCACTGTCGCCATGCACTTTCAAACACTTGATACCACGCTTCCTTGCCCATTCCAATCCTTGAATAAGGCCTTCGTACTCTGCTGTGTTATTTGTGCATGAGAAGCTGAATCTGAAAGCAGCGTAATACTTTTCACCTTTAGGTGAAACTAACATTGCACCTCCCCCAGCCCCTTGTTTGCTCCTTGAACCATCGAAAAACATATGCCAAACTTCATTCTTCTGTTCAGAATCAGCCTCTGTTGATTTCACTAAATTTGGCATAACTAAACCAGCTTCTTGAAACATGTAATTGCCCATACCAGCATCTATAACAGGACTGCATTCTGTTTCCAAGATATTCTCTGCTGCCCACTCATCTAAAAGGATATCAGGAATATCTTCAGTTTGAGTTTTAGCTTCAAAGCTAGGGAGGACATTACTCTCTTCTAACACAAGACAATTTGTGTTAATTGCACAAGGAATATATGGCTCAATGTTATCGTTTGCTAGTGCTTCAGACTTAATGGTAACCTTAGTACCATATCTGGTACGGAACAGCATGTGAGACCAATCAGATGAAAGGTATCCCCCTATTTTTGCAGTGAAATCCCGTGATAGACATAGACCAAAATATGGGGGTAAATTAATAACATAAATGTCCTGGGAGATGGAGAAGTTAGGACAAGCGTGTAAAGTCAAACAAGCGTTCTTAATCAGACCTACAGAATGAACAGAAGTACCATCCAATTGAACTACTCCTTTCTCCACAGGGTCATATTGTAAACCTAACTGATCCGCTACTTGTTTAGGCATCACGGAACAAGTAGCCCCACTATCCACCATACAATTATGTACTAGGTTTTTTCCAATAATTAATGAAACATAGAAAGGAGGGGGTCTCACGTTCTTACCTTGAATTGTGGCATTTGACCTGCTATCTATATCATTCTTTTGCTCAGCATTTGTCATGATTACCTTTTGTTGATTGTCAACAGAGTGCTCTTGAACATCTTCACCATTCAATGCCTTCTTTAACATCTCAGCTTGTCCAGGAATGGATAGTGAATCCCACATAGTCATTGACACATTCATTCTTTTCATGCTGTCTACAATACTGTAAGGCATAGCTGAATGCATCTTTTGGTGTACCTTAGCAGCAGCCGGATCTGCTTCTTTGTGAGGATTTTTTGTGAGGGATGGTCCTGCAGTTGCAAGTTCTTTATCTTTACCAGCTACTTGATCTGCTTCTAGAGCTCTTTTCTTTGCTCGAGTGAATCTTGCAATTGCTGGATCATCATTTACACCACAGAACTCTTCATCCTGCCAGTTTAGGAATGTAGTCTCATTAAGATGTGCATTCTGTTGCTGCTCAGGTATATTAGTAGACATATCTAGTTGTGAGCTTACAGCATTTTGAACCATAAGTGCTTGATTAATAACCCCATTGGAACATGTAGCTTGATTGTGAGGCTGGTTGCATGGAAAACACCACTCACAATCTGTTGCTAAATTGTTTTGAGCAGGTACAATATCTTTAACAGGATTGACAACATTGAGGGGTACTGGATTATAAGGTCTATATGGCCTTTGATTGACATTTTGTCTATTTTCAGCATTATATCCCTGATAATTCTGTCTATTTTGAGATTGACCTTGGTTTTTTTGCTGATAACCTTGATTTGCAACTGTATTCTGTGCTTGGAATGGTTGTCTTGGCTGATACTGCTGCTTTTTTAAGTTTACCAGCTCATTTCCGAAGGTTTGCATCAAACTTTCAATCTTCTGCTGGCTATTCTTTATTTCTTGCAGCTCCTGGGAAGGTCCTGCAACTATTATCTCCTGACTGGAAACAACCGGCAGTGGATTAAAAGGTGTGACCTGTAAAGGCATATTAGGCTGTATATTTGGAAAAATTGGCATTGGAGGCCTAGGAGCAATTTTACCAGCCTGTATAAGGCTATTTTCTGCCTTTACTGCTATTGCAAATGCTTGAGGTAATGAAGTACCTCCTGGGTTAGATTTAAATCCGGGCGACCCGGTATTATCGGCTCAAAACTTCTCGTGATATACGAAGGCGTGATCAAGACTCATCTTTACTTCGGGCAAAGCAGTGCGTGTAACTCGCCCGCTGCTTCTAAACGCATACAAAAACTGGCCATTTGTTTCATGAGTTTTTTGATGTAGTCAGTATCGCTTCCGTCTTATAAAGTTCGACGATTTATCTTCGCAATCAGTGAAAATATCACCTTAACGGACCACGCTCCGATTAAAGCCATTGCTTCAACCATCTCAATGTTTTTCTTTGAATGAAGTCGCCTAATACCGGTCAGCCCACGCCTTCACATGATGAATTACAAAGCGGGATGCTACAATTCTGATACGGTTCCAAAACAAGTTTGACCGCCTCCTGTTGAAATCCGTAATCCTGAGGGCTCAAAAGAATAACATCATGCCAGTGACCACGACCCATCGCGTACAAACGAAAAGTTTTGGTGCCTTCAACAACGGTGGTCAGTGGTGATTGCCGTTGTAATCGAACTCTCAGAAAACCTTTGGGTGATGGCGCTAAGTAAACCATATACCGCATTGCTAACTGCTCTGTCATCCCAAAATTAATGAAAATCTCGGCTCAACAGAATTCGGGCCTCTAGAGAGAGACTATCAATGTCTGATATTATTTTCTCTTGAATGACTTCTCCTTCGATATACTCTAATATCAGGCTGTGACCGTTGTGTCCTCTTATCTGGCTTTGTTCTAACAAGAGTTCTTCCACGTCTTTGTGTTGTCTCCAATTCTAGATATTCGAATGTACTGGAGCTCCTAGTCTGTACTTTTTTCATGAACAGCACTGATCTGCACTTTTAAAACCCACGGAGTCGCCAGATATGCAAATTTAAAACTTATTCAACACTCAACATCAAATGTTCTCACAGATGCATATCGTTAGCAGAACCTCCTTAAAAACGGCGCAAAAGGTCCTGAATCGCCAAACCTAACTCCAAAATTGCACCCCACTTTGTTCTTTTGCTAAACTTAATCAATAAGTTTGACCTCGGGATTTGACTGTAGTAAAATGAATAACAGCCATAAAGTGAATCATGGAGGTCTCGGCAATTAATAGGTATAATTGTTCTTTTGTTTACTTCCATTGTGTTTTGTAATTGCTTTGGGTTTCTTAGTCTTTGCTAACATCTAATCAAACCTGAAAATCACCCTTAGTTACAAACACTACTTGAAATCAAATGCTAAATTCTAAGCTAAAATGCCAATGCTAAGCTCACAAATGCTGAAAGTATTTCTACAGAGTAGATTTATGCTATGCTCTATATATCAAAAGCTGTAAATGAGCTTCTATTTATAAATTTCACCAAGGCATCAAGTGTTGTGGCATAAATGGATGGTTAGGATTCAGTTTGGAGAGATCAACAGTGAGAAGCGAAGAGGTTAGAGAGAATCAAGGAAGTTGTTCCCTTTAATAGAACAAGTTTTCCAAGTGTAGAAGGGAATAAGTGGAAAGGAGAAGCCATGTGTCTCTGAGGTTGTTAAAATTGTTGAGGATAAATGCCCATTTAGAAATTAGAAATAATTAATTTCATGTGACACATGGTGAGGTGGAAGATGAGGTGGAAGGAAGTTAGAAAATATGGAGAAATGTGACTAAAATCCAATTTTAAAATTCAAATTTAGTTGGAGGGAATTAATCAAATAAAACAAATTATTTAAATTTGTTTATTTAATTAAATCATGAAGAAAGTGGTTTAGATAGGAAGAATTAAGAAATATGAACTATATAAATAAATTTTGCAATTTATTTATAAGTAGAGGAAATAAAAATTTTATTAATTAAATAACTAGTATTTAATTAATTTTCTCCAAACCAATTTTAGATGTACAAAGAAGGCATATCTAATTTATTTTTAGATGAGTCATCAGCTGAGAATTTTGAATCTGATTTGTTCAAGCATATGGAAGAAGCAGGGTTGGGCATCTATTTGATCCATGAGCGAGACATTGTTTTCCCTAACTTGGTAAAAGGTGAAAAAAGGTAGTGTGAATAGAAGTTGAATGAGCTATGGTAACTCTGTTTTGATGGATCAAGGAGGAAAAATGATGCCAATAGAGGAGCAATACTTGTGTCTCCTACAGGTGAGAAGTATGATTTAGCTTTCAAGTTTACTTTCAATTACACTAATAATATAGTAGAGTATGAAGCACTTGTTCATGGTTTGAAATGGGAAAGGAAGAGAAAAATCAAGTGTTTGCAGGTATTTGGTGATAGTGAACTCATTATAAATCAGGTGAGAGGTCTAAATGTCTCAAAAATGATTTTCTCAAGTCTTGTAGGCATAGAATTTGGGGTATAATTAAGGAATTTTATGCTTTTAACTTGTTGTCCATGCTTATAAATGATAAAAAACATGTTGATAGGTTGGTTACAATATGAGCATAATATAATATTCCAAATGACATCAACAATGGTAAGGTACAGTAGTATGTGAAAGTTGTGGTAAGACCTGCAATACCTAATAATGAGACACAATGGCAAGTGTTTGATAGTGACAAGAAAATTATTAAGATTTTTTATTGAAGATGCTAACTTTTCAGTTGCTAATCAAGGAAAATTGTAGCAGTAGTGTGGCAAGAAAATTATACAACTAAAAACTAACAAGTTTCCAAAAGGTTTGGTTTCATTGGAATCATTTTTCAGTTTAGATGATCAAGGGAAAAAGAAAAAAAATATCAGACAAATCAAACAAGATCACTATGAACAGGTAAGAATTTTCAAAGATAAGCTTTTGAAGTTGGATAAAGTATGTACAACTGAAGAAAAGGTTACTTTTATTTAGTTATGTCAAGAGTATGTTGATATTTTTGTATGGAAGTATAGTTATTTTAAGGGGTTTGACCCCAAGCTTATCCAAAACACTATTGAGCTTGAAGTTAATGCCAAACCTATAAGGCAAAAGCAAAAGCTATTGAACCCAAAATTAGAGTCACTCATGAAAATGGAGTTGAGAAAATTGATAGAGGGCAACATTATCTTTCCTATCAAACACACCTATTGGGTCTCCAATCTAGTTCATGTTAGGAAGAAGAACAGATAAATAAGACTGTGTTAATTTTAGGGATCTAAAAAGAGCATCTCTCAAAGATTACTACCTGTTGCCTTCTATGGAGAAAATATTATAGGTTGTATCAAGTTTAGAGAGATTTTCATTATTAGATGAATTTTTTGGTTATAATCAAGTTTTAGTAAAAGAATAAGACCAATATAAGACTTCTTTTACTACTAAATGGGGTACAATGGCATACAAAATGATGCCCTCTGGATTCTTCAATGTTGGGTAAACCTTCCAAAGGGCAATAGATATGCCTTTTTAGGGGTTGATAAAAAAGTTTGTGTTGATTTGTCTTGATGATATCAATATTTTTCCCAAGGATGCTAACAAATATTTTGTTCATCTTAGGAAAATTATTTGACAGATGCAAGGAATATGATGTTTCTCTCAACCCAAAGAAGAGTATTTTTGTTGCTCATGAAGGTAAACTTCTTGGCCAAGTAGTGTCAAAATAAGGAATTTCCATTGATCCTAAGAGGATAAGTGTTATACTAGCTTTTCCTTTACCAAGTCACAAGAAAGGTTTGTAAAGTTTTCTTGGTAGGATAAATTTTGTGAGGAGATTTATCCTTGATATAACTTATATTTTGAAGCCATTAATAGCGATGTTGAAAAAAAATGTTTATTTTAGTTGGTCAAAAGAAGGAAAAAGAAGCTTTTTTTTTAGACTACAAGAATCGGTTGGGTATTTTCCCCCTATAAACTGTAGTGCGCCTGGTAAAAAAATTTCACGTGATTGGTGGCACTGGCGTGATACACCCTCTAGTACCACAGGTTTGGGGGGAGACTAGACCTCGTGACCTCTTTCCTGCAATAGGATGCTTTAGCTAATCGAGCTAGCCCCCCCGCCCCAAGGCAAAAGAAGCTTTAGCATCTGCGCCTACACTAATTAATCTTGATTTCTCTAAATATTTCATATTGAATGCTTTTGGAAGCATAGATACAATATCATCTATACTAGTGCAACAAAATGAGGAAGGTTTGGAGTAGCCAATTGCTTTCTTTGACCAAGGATTGGAAGAGTATGAAGAAAGGTCTTCTTTACTGAGAAGCATGTCTTAGTTACAATTAGAAGCCTTAAAAAATTTAGACACTTGGTCTCAAATAATAAGATAAATTTGATGGTTGCTCACCCAAGTGTCAAATAATTTTTGCTAAATAAAGATTTAAATGATAAGAAAGTTGTTTAGATAACCAAATTCATGGAATATGACATGGAAATAAAGGTCACTAAGCTAGTAAGAGACAAAGGATTATGTGAACAACTGGCTTGTAAGTTATAAAATATCAAAGAGATTGATGAAGAGGTTTTCCAAGTGCTTAATAATGAAGATAAAGTTATTGTCCCAACCTCTTCTTCAAGTTGGGTGCATGGAATGATACATTATATTCAAATAGGTGAGTGTCCTAAATGATTAAACAATGTAAAAAGAAGGTATTTCAGATTACAATTGTGGATCCAACTCTAATCCCTAATTAACTTGGTGCCACTGGGTATGCACACAACTTAGAGGACCTGAGGATCCCTAATTAAATAGTTCACCATTCATAAGAGGGATTCATTAAATTATTGACTGGGGAGTTGTAAAACTTTAGATAGTGCTTGCAAAATATATGCATTCATAGATTTTGAACATCCTACATCAATGCAGTGTAGGAGAATAAACATATACAAATACAGTAAAAACTTAAAATCATAATAAACTACTAATTCACAAAATAAAGTAAAAGAATATAAACTATTACCTTATTCTATGGGTACCTAATGCTTAAGACTATAAATATTAACTATTTAAACTATAGTGTCCTAATTTAACTAAACCTCTAGAGTATGGCACAAAACACTAAGCCACATAATCTAATTCATGAATTATAACACATTCATTCATAAGCATATAATTGAAAACTACCAATTGAATTCACAATGCATCTAATCTACTTACTGAAATTAAAGTGGTCCAAGAGTACCTCAAGTGACCCTTTCTTGAGTTTCTACTTCCATGAGATTTTGTAAAACACTCTTACTCAACAAATTATCATAATATCAAATCAACTCTCTTTTATTTGATTCTAAACATAGAACTATTACACAAAATCTAACAAGAAATCTATTAAATATTTTTGTTTAATAACACACATTCTATATTATCATGATAGTACTAATACTATTAGTGCTACTACTATATCTCCTCCTCAACAGGGGATCCTACTATATAGGGTCTGTGAGGGAGTCCCATTATTCATGAAACTATAAAACAAATGTCAAATCTTCCTCAAGAATAGAAAAAGGACTTAAGTTTTGAAATAGAAAATAATAGCTACTTGAAATAGGAGTAGACAAATCAAACATGGATTCTATATCTAAAAAACTTAACCGTTCATAACATAAACATGCTTAGCAAAACAATTATGTCATAATTTAGTCTTGTTGAAACTAGATGCCTTCTCCCAGTTGTCTTATTGGATAGTAAGAGTAATATTAGGTGATCCAAAAATTAATCAATAAATGATCACCTCTATCTTCATTTGAAATTTTTGTTCCCCATTCGGTTGACTTCTTTCTTGCAACAATATGCAATCCTCATTCTATAGGTTGAGAAGCCCACTATTGTGGGTTGTCAGTTCTCCTTGATGTAAATGTTAGTCTTATTTCTTAGGGCATTCTTATTATCAACAAT